>SNQJ01S0123292.1:56802-68561 GCA_010110895.2 Picea sitchensis | reverse complement strand
GGAGGAAATTATTGCATGTGAGGAGGGAAAAACTCAAGGGAAGTCAACCAGGCCCGGAAGCCCGGCTAACAACCTGAGGATAAAAAACCCTCGGTGAAAGGAACTCCCTTAATGGAAACATCCCAAAGTACCCGACCTAACTATGACTCATGCAGACTCATTACATTATTAACCCACGCAGGGGTGCGGAAATTTCGTTTACAAAAATTTTGTGCCGGAACATCAGACACCAAGTAGAACCAAGACGGTCTTCGACATAGATGAATACTTCATGGTACATGAGTTGACCCCTAGCTGAATAGGCGGTCAACAGATGGTATAGATTTATTTTCAGCAGATGAAATGCCTAGGAGGACTTGCAATAGGTGGTTGATTTGTTCCAATAGATGCCAGTGTGTTTTCACCTATGATAGGTGGAAGATTTACTTCATTGATGGCTAGCCAGGAGGACCTACGATAGGTAGCTGATTTGTCCTAGCATATACCAGTTTTTGGAGTGGATTGATGCCCATGATACCCATGCTGGACCATTTTGATTGTTTGTTGATTTTTGAAGCTCCGGATAGGCTGATTCATTCTGTGAGAGATTGATGATTATTGGTTGATCTATCTTGGTTGAGTTGTGATGGCTACTTTGCTAAGTTTCAATAGTTGTTGCAAACGAAGGTAGCTTCCAACGTTGTCCCTGGGGGATAGTATTGGTTGTACATCATGTATTCTTGTGGAGAGATTGATCATGGAAATGATAGCTAGAGTGATGCTAAGCTATTGGTGATCTTGTGCATCTGTACCTATGGTGGCGGAATTAATGATTGATTCAAAGCTTGTAGTTGTTGGGAGTAGTGATGAGTACCAAGAACAAGGTTGTTGGATTCTCTTAGCCCGAGGGAGTTAACCATGATGTTACTCCTGCTTCAGAATTCTCTCAGATAAAGGGAGTTGACCATGATGAGGTTGTTGCTTTAGTCGCTGGCAATTATGAGATGTATGAGAGGGACTCCCATGTTCACATTTGAGGATGACTCTTTTTTTGTTGTTACCTTTTTCCCTTGAACAGTACTTGATACTTCAATATCGATGAGTTGAGATATTGCAGATTCCATCTTGTCTTTTGATGGATCTGATACATTTGTCTTGGTCTTGTAGAAAGACGTGATTATCTTTGCAAGGTGTGTTGAGCAACTCTTGATGTGGTGCCAAAGGATTTTGGCCCATGATGATGACTTTAGGGATGCAAGTGTTTTTGACAAGTTATTCTTGATGTCTTGTTTGTTCTAAAGTGGTTTCAAAGTTCAACGGGTAGTAATGATCCAAGGTTATGTTCCTTCAGTTTCACAAATGGTAGTTGTTTTTTTGGATACCCTAGCAAATTGAAAGAGGTAGTAGCTTGGTTTGACGGTGTAAACCAAGTTATCTTGTGGTATTCTCCTTGAATGTTTACCATCCAGAGGCCAAGTTGCAAAATGCTTGGTTAATTGCTTGGAGAGAGACGTGCCTTTCTAAGCAGTGATTGCTTGGATGTTGAGGTGTGTGGACCTGTACTTGTGGGAGTGACTCTTGTGGAGTAGGTATAGTGTTCTATCATGATTCATGATGGAGGAGTATTCTTTCAGTTTTGTAGAGGCACTGGAGTTATAGGTTGCAGTTTTAGAGGGAGTTGATAGGTGTTACAGAAAACACTTTTCTCATAAAGAGGGGGTGTTAGTTGTTGGGGTTACTCAGAAAGTGTTTTCACCTTGGTAGGGTGGCAAACTATCTCCTAGCCCCTTGGAAACTTCATCGACATACGGATGGCTCAGTTTGGGTGGATGCTTGACCTTGGTTAGAGTGTTGTCATGGGGTCGTTACCTAGGAGGTTGTTACCCTAATCAACATGTCGACTAATCCACTAGGTGCACAAAATGGGGGAGATGGTTGCTCGATCAGTGGAGGTACCTACCTAGGACGAGGACCGTTGGGCACTTAGAGGAGGGCACTTAGCCCTTGGAGCTTGGGACCATGTGATATGTACTTTGGAGGTTGGACACTTGACTTGAGGATGCTTGGGTTGAGGAGCATACTTCATGAAGGTCAATGATGGACCCGAACACATGTTGAGGAAGAGCATTGGAGCTTAGTGACCACATTGATACACATAAGAGTAGCATTGGGCACATGGGAGGGCATGTAGCACATAGTTAGAGGAGAAGCGCATTGCATGAGGACACTTGGATAGCAGACAACTATGGAAGAGGGAGCGTTGGACTAACACCTTGTTAAAGAGTAGACCATCTTGGAGGGGTGTTGAGCCCAAGATCATGACTTAAAGGATGTTTCACTTTTGGGGATTGGATAAACCCTAGTTTGACACCTGCTTCCTTGTATTATAGAGTGCTCCATGTGGGGTTTTCTCATTGGTTACTTGTATGCATAGTCACCGCGTTCGTGTTCGTGTTCATGTTCGAGTTCGACAACCTTGAAATTCGAAAAAAAAATCACCATATATATATATATATATATAATTTTTAACTTACATACATTTATTATAAAAATTTACTGTTAAATAAATCAATTCACATTTTATGTGAAATTTTATATGTATCAAATTTATACTCATTTAAAAAAATATATATCTAAAAGTAATATACTAATATATAAGTTTATAATATATATTACTGTATAAAATATACATAATATATATTAAATTTAAATAAACGCAAATTAATTAATTAACATAGCCCAAGATTTAATTAAGTTAGGTATTTTTAAAATAGTCGAGTAGTAGCTACCACGGGCATCCCACCGTCCACTATTCCAACGGCTTCGTCAACGTAGAAAGTAGAAATAACAAAGTCCGGCTAGGGTTCAGGTTCAGAAATTGTTCCACTGTGTCGTTAAGTTCCCTGTGCTACGTTGTATTCAAGTTAATGACTGCTTCCGAATTCTGTTTCATGTATCTTTGCATAATTTGCTCAAAACTTACAATTGGCGGTTTAGTTTGTATCGATGGTATATTAGAAATTGGCAATTGAGTTAATAAATCCGCGGGCACATTCCAGCACGACGGAAAGCACATTCGATGGAGGCATGAGAGCATATTGCAGAGCCATCTAAAACAAAAAAAAAATATTATTTAAAGACCTAGGCGAATTTAATGGCCGAACTTCACCGAATTTATGCGACCTCTCTTCATATGCGTCGAATTTCGAACTTTATGGATGAAGTTCAACAAATGCAGTGACTAAGCTTGTATGGACACATGTCCTTAACTTATGTTAGTCTCCCTCACCTACTTGTATATATAAGGGAGGGGAGAATTCTTGTATTCATTCATTATCATTGTACTCTCCTTTGTACTTGCCTTGGAGACATTGGGGTTCATGAGGAAACCCTAGAAGCTAGACGCTAGGGTTGAGGAAACCCTATGAGAAGATAAAGGGAGAGAGACATCTTGGATGTTCTTGGTGAGATTGCTCTTGTGTGATGCTAGGGTTTACTCTTGTGATGACTAAGGTTTGTGCTATACATGTAATCCCTAGCGAAAAACATGACGTTGAAGATGACAATGGTTCTTATGGCTCTTGTTGTAGCACTAGGGTTTCTACCTTGGTAGATGACATGGAGAGTGGAACTAACACCTTGCATGGTTTTGAAGACTTGTTCTTTTGGGATGTAAGGCTAGGGAAAGATCATGGTGTTCTTGTATCATTAAAGATCCATGGAGGTCTATGTGTTTGTGATGACACAAGAGTGGAAGACCTAGGGTTTGAGGATTCAAATTTCAAACCTTAGGATGGAGATGTAGATTTGGAGACTAGCACTAGAGTTGTCTTGCCATGTACTTGTGTGATGCAACATGGTTAAGGTTTGGAAACCCTCGTGAAGAAAACCATGCTAGTGTGGAGAGCTTGTGTGATACAAGCTTGCTGTTGAAGCCAAGGAGGACTTGCCAATGTGGATGCTTGCTTGTTGAAGAACTTTGGTGGTGGCTAGGGTTTTCATGGTTTCCCTAACTAGGGTTTTGGAGAGCTTGAAAGATTGTACCAGCTTGGTGATAAAGATGTGGTATGTACATGTACTTCATCTTTATACATATATATGAAGTTTCCAACTGTTCAAAATTGTCTCAATTGCAGATTTGATTTTCAGCATTCAATATTTCTTGGTTTGGTAATTTCCAGCACTAGTTTGTCATGCTGATTTGACCTAAGTGAAGGTTGAAATTGTTTAAGTGATTTGACATTAATATAGAAGATAATAGGGCAGATTTACTGCTGTAAATCTGCATTAATGGCAGTGATTTCAGATCTGATTTTTATGCTTGGAAAGTGTGCCATAAGGGCTGAAACTTGTTGGCATATGTTTGGTATCCTTGCTCTTAAATTGGAGTTGAAGATAATTGAAATACTGTTCGTTGTTTGCTGCTGTAATTTACATTTCCATTGTTTGCTGCTGTAATTTACATCTCAGATCGACCCTAAGGATGAATATTCATAGGGTTTGGACCCAGGAAACCTCTGGTGTGAAGTGAAATTTCAGAATTGCATAAAGTTAGAATTCCAAAATTTCTACAATAATGAGGGCACTCTTGTTGTTGCACTTCCCTGCCACAAGTTACTAGTTTTCTATCTCCTCGTTGTCAATCTCAGAGCTGAAATCTTCATTGTTTGTGCCTAAGCCTTCATCCTTAATATTGTCTTTAGGGATCTCAATGTATCTTAGCTTGAAGCTCCAACTTGTATTGCAGGATCTCCATCCTCCTACTTCTGCCTACTTTCTTGTACATTCTCCATTCTGTCTTCCATGACTTCCTTTTCTGTTTCTAACCTCGAGCGCTTCTTGTTGCTCTGCTTGAATTGTATATTCGGATTTGTTAACAATTAACTTCAGTCTAATAAATCTTGTTGCAGGGGGGTTCTTTTATTGGAAGGATTTGCAAAAATAGATTCGTTCATCTAGGCATCTAAGTATGATATGTAATAGAAGTGAAATTTTATTTATTTTGTGTGTGTGTGTGTTTTAGGGAGCTATTTTCAGAGGGTTTATAGCAAAATTCTAGGATAAGTCCCTAGTTAAAGGGTCAATATGTGTTCTTTTGGGCAAAAGAATATATGCCGGGTTGCATTGTAACAAAGTTTGGATCATGTAAGAGCATTTTTTCAATTTTTTGAGAGAGTATTTTGAGTACCATATCATTGCCATTTGCCCGATACACAAGCTTTCCTGCATAACTTTTTTTCCCTGCTTGCATCTGTACGAAAATTTGAATCAAGGAGACTTCCACCACATCAAGCCAAGAAGCATGAGTTGTCAAGAAATTAGATAAGCCACGAGGCTCGCTTTTCCAAAGGGGGCTTGCCAAGCATAGCATCTCAAAGGGCGCCAAAGCTCACCAAGCTTACCAACGTTTTCCTCCAATATTCTCTGAATTAATTTATTTCCTTCAGTATGCAACTTCTGAAATGCATTTTCACAATTGCCAATGCAGGCTCTTTCAATTTTATTTATTTCGTTTTTGAAATAGGTTCATGTGATATTTTTGGTAGTGATCCGAGATATTTGTATTCATAAATGTTAGTTTAAAACCCTTTAGCCATTGGTTCAAAACCCTTTGAATTTTTATTTGTATACCCTTTGGTGGTTGGCCAACCTGCCTCTGTTATTGTATTCTTTGACTCATTGGAAGTTGGGGGTATGACGGCAAAAAATGCTCAACATGCACATGAGGCAGTCCAAGACTCTCCTTTCCCATGATACTTATAGTGTTTATTCTCTGCTTATATTGTGATTCAAGACATGGATTGTTTTATATAGACAAAGACTCGCTCGCTGTCCCGGACTCGTGCCTTCACAAGAGGCTTGCTTACCCACCTTACCTCATGGTAGAATTGGTGTTTATATTTCGATTTAGGTAACTACAATATCTTGTAGTTGTCATCAAACGATTGCCATTATATGCTTGTCCCTGCTTTTCTTTATTTCATGGATTTATCTATTTCTGCAGGGAGTCATTAATCTTTTGTTACAACATGCCTTGGTTTTTTGTTTCATTTCTTTTTTCTCCAAGACATGTTAACTTATTTCATATATCCTGTAAACACCTTTTCAAAATTCATCTTTGTTAAAATTTATGCAGCTGCAGAGGATATTTTTCTGACTTGGGAAAGCAGCCCTCCTCCAAGCAGCCCTCCTACAAGCTGCCCTCCTCCTAACCACCCTCTAACCGACCTGGGTAAGTCAGCCACCTAACCTAGCCTAGGTTGGCCCTACCCTAACCTAGGTCGGTCCTAACCTAGGGGGTGGCCCTAACCTAACCTTCCTAACCTAAAGTATATCCTATATAAGGGAAGGGGAGGCACCCCTCACTACACATCAATTCGCTACTTCTGAAGGCAGCAGCTCTGAGGTCTAATAGCACTGTTCTGGTGGGCAGAAATTAGGAAGCTTTTATGAAGGCAAATTACACAGTTCTGGAGCAGCAGCAGCTAGGAGGACATTCTACTCTATTCTGTAGCAGCAATCTACTCTATTCTGTAGCAGCCTTCTACTCAGTTATGAGGCAGCCTTAAGAGCAGTTATGAGACAGCCTTAAGGCCATTTTTGGGGCAGCCAACAAGCAGCAACAAAACAGATTTGTAATAGCAGCAAGAGAACAGCAAAAACTACTGATTTATGATATAGGCTCAGAGATATTTAAAGACGCAGTAAGTGTTACTGGCTTATCTCTTTCTAGAAAAGTCTTGTACTGTCATTGTACTTGTTTCACTGATAATATATCACAAGTTTGTTGGGTTTTATTCCCCTTGAGGGTTTTCCAGGACAAATACTTGTCCACTCTGTGAATGTTGTTCTTACAATGTTTCTTATGCTTCAGTTTATCTGTTAAAGGTTAAAGAACACTACTGTGAATTGTTGTTATCTGTTTAAGCTTGAAAAATCAACATGGTATCAGAGCTCTAAGGCGTGTAGGTGCTCAGCTCTGCAATCTGCTAAAACCTGCACAGATCCTTAGGAGTTATTCAAGCACAGTACTTGCGGAGATGTCTTCCATTTCTGTAAGGCCTAAGGACAGACTTGAAGGGGCTTCAAACTTTAATGTTTGGAAAACCAGAGTCCTGAATATTCTGGAAGAATATGACTTGGTCAACTTTGTGATCAGTACAGTAGAAGAGCCCACTACCAATGCAGGAAGGATAACCTTCAAGAAAAATCAGGCAAAGGCAAAGCGAATCATATTTGATTCGGTAAAGGATAACATCATGCTTGTTATACCACCGCTGAAGACTGCAAATGAGTGTTTTGACACTCTATCCAATCTGTATGAAAAGAAGGCGCCTAGTTAGAAGAGGGTTCTAAAGAATAAGCTTCGAACTCTTAAGATGGAGAAGGATGACTATGTGGCCTCCTTCACAAAGATTTCTTAGTTAAGGGATCAGTTGTTGGTCATTGGTGTAACTGTAGATGATGATGATCTCGTCCAAACTGTTGTGGATGGTCGGCGCCTAGTTAGAAGGGGGTTCTAAAGAATAAGCTTCGAACTCTCAAGATGGAGAAGGATGACTTTGTGGCCTCCTTCACAAAGATCTCTTAGTTAAGGGATCAGTTGTTAGTCACTGGTGTAACTGTAGATGATGATGATCTCGTCCAGACTGTTGTGGATGGTCTTCCACCTTCTTGGGAAACATTTCTGGCTGGGATAAATGCTTGTGAAAACCAGCCAGACTTTGAAAGGTTGTGGCATAATTGTCTGCCAGAAGAAGGAAGAATTCAGAGTCGAAATGGTACTTCAAAGGAAGAGAACCTTGCTTTAACAGCAAGGACGAGGAGAGGAAGAATATTTACTTCTCGGAAGAAGTATCCTCAAAAGGAGAAAACCAGAGGTGGCTTCAAAGGAAAAGAGTTTGATATGACAAGGGTGAAGTGCTACAACTATCAGCGAAAGGGGCACTTTCCCAGAGATTGTCCAAAGATCAGAAAAGGACACAAGGGTAAATATCGTGCTTCTATTGCTGCAGAAGATGAGTCTCAAAAGACGAAGACTAAAGAGGCTTCCAGTATTCAAGAGACCAGGAGGGAATACTATCTTATTTCAGCACTCTACGGTTCTCTTACAAACAGTGTTGAATCCCGGTTGGTGGATAGTGGAGCTTCCAAGCACATGACAGGAAATAAAGGAGTCCTTGTGAACTTCAAGGAGAAGAAGTTCTTTGCTCAGGTAGAACTTGGTGATAATGCTAGCTATGCAATCGAAGGAATTGGCTCAGCATATTTTCAGCTAGAATCTAGGGGTGAGTTGCACATTGAGGAGATCCTATACGTTCATGGTTTAAAGAAGAATCTTATATATGTTGCAGTCCTGGAAGATAAAGGTTACAGGATGATCTTTATGGACAAGAAAGCTCTCTTATGGCCTAAGAATGAAGAGCTAAGTTTAGCAATTGTGATTGGAGTTAGAGAGGGAGGTCTCTACAAGCTTCCAAAACATATTCAAGCATTGGTTTTGTTAGCACTAGAAGTCGCACCTAGACTATTGTAGGTGTAAGCCTAGCACCCATCAAAATATAAATGGATGAATTGGTTTGAGTAGGTGGATCAGCAAGACTGAGTAAGAAAGGGAGAGGGCAGCAAACTATCTACAGAGGCATTCCATTGGACATGGAGCCATAACATCCTACAGATCAAAGGCAATCAAACTGTATACCAGACAAAAGGGCTATATAATGATGAGTAGAAGCATAGAGAATATGACAAAAGGAAGAACACCCATTGTACAGAGATCCTTTCTGCAAACAGATTAAAGATTGCTTAAACAATAAACAATGATTTAATGGGCAAGCTACAACAGATCCTCTGTTGTTCATGAATCCATCAATCAATGGCAGTCATGATCCTCAAAACCTGCAATATATTCAAGCAAGAGGATGACAAGAGAAATGGAAAACAAAGGATACAATCTGATAAACAACTCTCATGAATCTTTAATGGCAGAAATGCTAATTACAACAGGCCCTCGGGCTTACAAATAAGCAACTAACTGCTCCTCCAGCTCTCTCCTCTCTTGGATCATGAATCCAACCTTTTCCTTATTAAAATCCCCTTCATATATAGTGAATGATCTCTCTCTACTCTAAGGAGGTCGAAACAAGGAGATACATAGGATCCTCCATTTAGAAATTTGTTACAAAAGATTCCAACAAAAACATAACAAATTCCTACTTTTGGGGATCTTGTTTATTGTGATAAATGCCTTTTGAAACAGGTCATGTTGCTTGGTCTGGTGATAGAACACATGTCCCTCATGTCCAACTACCTCCTAGGAAACCATTTGAACCCCCTCAGAGAGGTGGCATCCCTCCTACAGCTCGGATTTATCAAACTATTAGAGTTCGCAACGCCTTTGACAGCATGTGCTACGAACTTTCCTGTACGTGATGATTTAAGCTTTTCTCCCAAACAACGAACTAGGTCAGGCTGAATTTTTATCAACAAGTCCATGATATTATGATTCATCTCCACCAAAAAATTCAAAAGAACTCAGATCGGAATTTAAAATTTATGATTAAAACATGACTTTGTTGTGTGTTAATTGCTACAAATTGTCCCAAATTACCAGTTCGCAACGCCTTTCACAGCACGCGCTGCAAACTTTCCTGTAGATGCATGTTTACCTCCAAAATGATTCCAACCTTTAAAAAATTGCATAAGAAGTTGGGAAAAACCTTCTAGAGCCTGCTACAAACCTCTTGAAACATGAAATAACCTTTAGAAATCATATGAAGATGCTAAATTTCGCTCAAGACCCAAAATCATTACTTAAGTTGTAATTGTATGCACAACAACAGTTGGAGGATGAACAGGCTGCAAATAGGAGGAGAGAAAAGAAGAACATAAATCCAACTTGGATGAGGCTGCAAACAGACAGAATTGAAGCAACGCTCTATAAAACAGAGGGTTTGCAGTGCGAATTAAACTAAGTTTTTATGAAAAGCTTGCAAGATTTTCCATGTCTGAGGAGAAAAATATGAGTCGACAGGTTAAAACCTCGGACCCAGAAAAATCTCAATTGAGGAAGGTTTGATCTATCAGAAAACAGAGAGTTTGTAGCGCCAGTTTGCAGCGCACAGTAATATAGTAGATAAGGTTATTGTTGCAAGAGGAAATTGTAAATTGCTCCTTTGGTATAACAAGCTTGACAAAGGCCAGGGTTTAGGATACCAATGTTGACCCCTATTTCTTTCATGATGATGAACACTATCATGACACCAAGACTCTTACATGGACTAAGTTCAAAATTTTTGACTCCTGAACATTTCATGTGCTAACAGGTTCATGCTTCAGTTAGTCCATCTGAGTTGTGGCATCGAAGGTTTGGACATCTTCACTACAAATCACTCCTCGGACTACAAAAAATGGTAAGAGGAATGCCTACTTTTCATTTTGAACATGATGGTATCTGTAGAGGTTGTGTTCTTGGTAAAAACATAAAGAAGTCCTTTCCTAACAGTAATACAAGGTCTAAAGGAATTCTAGATTTAATACATTTAGACATATGTGGACCTATGTCATCGCCTTCCCTGAATGGATGTCTTTATGATGTGATTTTCATAGATGACTTCTCTAGGAAATCATGGATCCATTTTCTAAAGGCAAAGAATGAAACTTTCAGTAAATTTCTAGAATTCAAAGCATTAACTGAAAACCAAACTGGAAAACACATACATGCTTTGAGGAATGACAATGGTGGGGAATTTGAGTCTCATCAGTTTGAAGACTTCTGTAAAGAAGCAGGAATCAAGAGACATCTAATTGTTCCCTACAACCCTCAGCGGAATGGGATTGTTGAGAGAAAGAACAGAACAATCTGTGAGGCAACAAAAGCTATGATGTGTGATCAGGACATTCCCACATCACTTTGGGCAAAAGCCACAAGCACTACAATTTATATTCAAAATAGAAGTCCTCATGCTATTCTAGGGGAAAAGACTCCAAAAGAAGCATTCACTAGCGAAAAGCCAGAAGTGAGACACCTGAGGATTTTCGGATGTCCTGTTTACATAGATGTGCCGAAAGAGAAAAGAACTAAGATGGAGCCCTCTGGGAAGAAAGGAATTTTTGTTGGGTACAGTGAAACATCCAAGGCCTACAGGATCTATGTTCCAAGCCAAAGATATATCAAGGTAAGCAGGGATGTAACTTTTCATGAAGAAGTTGCATTTAAGCAATCTAAAGAGTTGCAGCAAGATACAGAGATGGAGGAACCTGAAGAGCCATTGGATCAAGTTGATATTGTGGATCCAGTAGAACAGATAGAGAGACCTCTGGAGCTACCTCCTACTAAGAGGAAGCTTGCTTGGTGTAGAGAAATTATGCAAGAGGTAGAAAAACATGCAGCTCCTTCAAGCACACATTCAAAGAGAGTAATAGACCTCAAAGATATTCAGGTTATCTGGCTCTTATGTCTCAGATTAGCGATGTAGATCCCACCATCTATGAGGATGCTGCTAAGCAAAAAGTATGGAAAGATGCCATGGTGGAAGAATATCAATCCATCATGAAAAATGATGTATGGGAAGTGGCTCCAAGACCGGAAGGAAATTCAGTGGTCACCTCCAAATGGTTGTTCAAGATCAAGCATGCAACTGATGGAAGTATCGAAAAATACAAAGCGAGATTTGTGGCTCGTGGTTTTTCTCAAAAGTGTTAAATTTATAAGCAGTTGCAAGAGTCATTCTCCTGGAGGATGGCTAAGACCCTATACGAGATCTAGGGCCCCCAGTGCA
>SNQJ01S0123292.1:44819-55260 GCA_010110895.2 Picea sitchensis | reverse complement strand
AATGAGTATTGCCACCTTGCTAACCCTCCTCTACCTTTACTTGTGTTGGTTTGGGGTTTTTATGTTATTTTTGTTTTGAGGGTAAATTAAATTTAAATTAAAATATTTATTATACCATGTTTAAATTGTTTAATTTAAACATGGTATTTTAATTATTATTTTAACTTAATTTTACCCCTAACCTAAACTATAAATAGAACCCTCTCCTACCCTCAAGACACACAATCATTATCTTTTGTTTTGGAGTGAGTGGATCTTCTTCTATCTGCGGCCCTCTTCTGCTGGTGTCTTCTATCTGCGGCCCTCTTCTGCTGGTGTCTTTTATCTGCGGCCCTCTTCTACTGGTGTTTCCTTGCTGCGGCCCCTTTGTTGTGTGTAGAGACTCCTTGTTGCGGCCCCTTTGCTGTGTGTAGCCTCCTTGCTGCGGCCTATTCTATTTTGTTGCAGGGTTTGTGTGGTGTGTGGCAGCGGCTCCCCTTGAGGGCTGACAGAGTGTGGCCTCTCCTTGTGTTGGTTGTGATAAATCCGTTGTGGAAGGTGCGGCTCCTTCTCCCATCTGTTGTGAGCTGAGTCTAGAGGGTGTGGCCCTCTCTACCCTTCCTATGTGAGAAGTCTATAGGCTACGGCCTCCTTTTTCTTCTATTGTGGCTGAGTTATAGGGTGCGGCCTTCTCCCTTCTACTATGTGGTGAGCCTTTAGTCTGCGGCCTACTTTTGTCTGTTGTGATGAGCTTGTAGGGTGTTGTCCCTCCTTATTTTTGCTGAGGTAAACCTATAGGTTTCGGCCTCCTCTTCTGCTGTAATGAGGGTTTACCCACAGTCCTTCAGTGTAGTGCCTTGTATTTTTTAAGCTTCTTTTTGAGGGTTTGTCTTGTGAAGACCTTGTTGGTTTTATTTCCTTGGTGGCAAGAAAGATCCTTCACCTATTGGCAAGAGATCCAACCTATAAGGTGGATCTATGAACTGAACCTTGTATGAGCATAATATAAATGGTTCTACATCTCTTGTGGCTGCTGTGCATTCTTCAGAGGTAAGGTTTTTGTACCAGGTAAGCTGTCTACTCATCATCTTCAGATCTGGATCTTGTTTTAACTTCAGTACTGTTTGATCCATTTAGTTTTGTACATCAGCTATTAGATCTGAGTTATATATATTGAGTTATTCTATCTACAAGTTGAATTACTGTTTATGATCATATTGGACTTAGATCTACAGATCTGTGTAATATTTTGAGTTCAGTCTTATAGATCTAATTCACTGTCTTATTCTTATCTATATCTGTTCACTATTCTAGTAGTAGAGTTTTTTGTCTTAACTCCTGAACCTTAGATCTGAGTTTCATTACTGATTATCAGCTCTAGTTACTATTCTGAACTACTTTAGATCTCCTAGATTTGTACACTAGTTAAGTGTCTGACTTGTTATTTCTGAACTCTAGATTTAGAAAATAAAAAGATACTATTGTTTTTGCTTTACTGCCCTAATTCTAACAAAAAGGAAGGCATTGACTATGATGAAACATTCGCACATGTTGCAAGATACACTTCCATCAGGACCATCATATCCCTCGCTTCAGTTATGGGTTGGAAACTTCACCAGATAGATGTAAAGACAACATTCCTCAATGGCCAAGTTGAGGAAAAGTGTATTTAGTTAGAACAGCCAAAGGGTTTCGTGGTTCATAGAAAAGAATCACATGTGTGCAAATTAAAGAAAGCATTATATGGGCTAAAACAGGGACCAAGGGCTTGGTATGCGAGAATTCACAGTTATCTTCAAAGCCTGGGCTTCTCCAAGAGTGTCGTTGATCCCAACCTGTATTTCAAGGTAATAGAAAATCATCCCCTGATTTTGGTTCTATATGTTGATGATTTGTTCCTTACAGGGGAGGAACAATTGATAGCCCAGTGTAAGAGGGAGCTCACTTCTGAATTTGAAAGGAAAGACATTGGTCTCATGCATTACTTCCTTGGTTTGTAGGTATGGCAAAGGTCAGATGAAATTTCCTTTCTCAAGGAAAATATACAATTGATATACTACGCATATTTGGTATGCTAGATTGTAAATCCAAGTCTACACCCATGGTATATAACTGAAAGAAGTTACATGAGCCAGATTCTGAATCAGACTTGGTGGACCCATTTATGTACAGGCAGCTTATTGGATCCTTGATGTATTTGATCCATACAAGGCCAGATATATGATTTGTTGTAAGCGCCTTGAGTCAGTTCATGTCTGAGCCAAGACAAAGACATTGGATTGATGCCAAACATGTCCTCAAATATTTGAAAGGGTCCATTGCATATGGAGTTAGATACATTTCCAGTGGAGGAGTATTGCTTCATGGTTATGCTAATTCAGATTGGGTTGGGAGCTCAGTGGACCGGAAGAGTACTTCTAGATACTATTTTAGCTTAGGTTCAGCTATGATATCTTGGTCTAGTAAGAAACAGGGCTCCATAGCACAAAGTACAGCTAAAGTAGAGTATATAGCAGCCAGTAATGCAAGCAGAGAAGCAGTATGGTTGACAAAGCTTATGTCTGGGTTGTTTCAAGAGAGGTTAGAAACAACTATTATCCATTGTGATAACCAAAGTTGTTTAAAGCTCACAGAGAACCAGGTCTTCCATGACAGATCAAAGCATATTGAGATGAAATATCACTTCATAAGAGACATGGTCCAAAGACGTACCATCAAGCTACAGTACATTTCTACTAATGAGCAGATAGCAGATATATTGACAAAGCCTCTGTCCTTTGGAAAATTTGTGTACTTTCGAAACAAGCTTGGTATGGCAGAAAATGCCTCCCTCACTGAGAGGGAGTGTTAAAGGTTGCAGCATCATGAGATATTCTCCAACATTGCCTTGTATGTCAAGGCTGATTTGAGACTTTGAGAAAAGCCTTGTAAGTCAAGGCAAGAGACAGAAGATGTTGCTACAAGTCTTGTGAGCTTTGTGTGTCAAAGCAAAAGTCAAGACAAGTCTTGTGAACTTTGTGTGTCAAAGCAAAAGTCAAAGACGAGAAATTCTCCAAGACTTCCTTTTATGTCAAGGTTGACTTGAGACATGGAGAAAAGCCTTGTAATTCAAGGAAAGAAGAAACTGCCATCCGTCTTGTGAGCTTTGTGTGTCAAAGCAAAAGTCAAGACAAGGTAATGTGAAAAGTTCTCCTAGGTCTTCAAGATGAGCTATGAGTATTCATTAGGGACTGGCCACCCCTAAGTGAAATAACTCTAGCAGTTGACCATGGTCAAGGAGAACTAGATGATCACGTCTGATGAAATGATCCTTATTTGTATAAGGTTGTGAAACTTCTTGTGATATATTGATCCTRTGTGGATGTCAACAAGTCAATGGTCATGTGCAAAGACCAGAAGGAACTGTGTGGATGTTTGTGCCTGAAGAATACCCTCTTTGCTAAGAGGGAGTGTTAAAATTTATGCAGTTGCACAGGATATTTTTCTAACTTGGGAAAGCATCCCTCCTCCAAGCAGCCCTCCTACAAGTTGTCCTCCTCCTAACCGCCCTCCTCTAACTGAACTGGGTAAATCGGCCACCTAACCTAGCCTAGGTCGACCCTACCCTAACCTAGGTCGATCCTAACCTAGTGGGTGGCCCTAACCTAACCTTCCTAACCTAAATTCTATCCTATATAAGGGAAGGGGAGGCACCCCTCACTACACATCAATTCACTATTTCTTAATGTTCATATTATGGTAGCTACGGGAGGTATTAACCTCCACGTGTAACCTTTGATGAGACTAGAATATTCCGGGAAGCAAGAGAAACCCTAAACAGATGTGTAGAAACCCTAGAAGACATGTCGACTCAAGAAAATAATTAATATTTAAGTGTTAACCTCTAAAAGAAGAAGTTGGCCTGGACAGGTGACAAAGAGCACTATAAATAAGAGGGCGCTAGAGCTCATTTGTCATTCACACTCTCAAAACTGCATAAGACTAGTGGTGCGCAAGTTTGGAGAGGGAGTGCAGTTGCAGCTACTGCAACTGGGATTTTGACTTTTTAGTTGGACTTTCTCTTGGTTATGGTTTGGACTTTCTGCTTGGTCTTCGGTTATTCCTGCTTGGTGCGCTAGCCTTGGAGAAAGGTGCGCTACCTTGCTTGGCTATTGGTCTTCTTCCGAAATTATTTTGTCTGTCAAGGTTAAGGTGCTCGAGGGTCGCTTTTGCGCCTATGGTTGAGTGACAATATTGTTATATTGTCTATAGAAAAACGAGCACATCTCTTTTATTCTAACAGGTTATGGGCCCACACTATCTTCAGACAGTCTAACCACTGGAAGATAGAATGGGAAGCTATTTGTTAAGCTCGTTATGGCACCAGTCACAGCTGCAGCTAGGTTTTCTGATTATGCAAGCTGCAACAAACCCTAAGCCTTGTGTTCGAGCACTTATGATGAAAAGTTTGACTTAATTCCTTAACATCCTAGTGCGCCCTAGCCTAGCGCACCTCTTGGTACTCTCAGCGAGCAAAAATGTCAGGTTTGAATTTTTGGTCAAAGTCAAAGTTTGACCAATCAAAGTCAAAGTTTGACCAATCAAAGTCAAAAGTTGACTAGTCAAAGGTTGACTTCTAGTCAAATTGATTTTGTGGTCAAAGTTGAAATTTTAGAGTTTCTAGCTTGTTCTAATCATTGAATCTTCTGATTGAATTTCTAATCTCTTCTTGTCAAGATGGTATCTAGTTTCAAATTGGAAGACAAGTTGGACAATGTTACAAGACTTCAAAGGTATTGTTGAATTTAATGCAGCTGCAAAAGCCATTCTCCCTAGAGGATGGCTTAAGACCCTAGTTATGGACTAGGGCTCCTAGTACACTCCTGGGGTTCTTGGTATGGGACCAAGCAGTTAGTGCCATGGAAAAAGACCCTTGTGAGGGCCCCCAGTAGATGACTAGGGTTCTTGGTCTAGGACCAAGCAGCAAAAGACCCTTGTGAGGGCCCCCAATAGATGACTGGAGTTCTTGGTCTGGGACCAAGCAGTAAAGACCCTTGTGTGGGCCCTCAATAGTTGACTGGGGTTCTTGGTCTGGGACCAAGCAGTATAAGTCCCTAGATATGTCTAGGGCCCCTGGATGTGTTCTAGGGTACCCATACCTAAAGCATGGGTTGATCCTTGGTCTTGTACCTTGGTGGATAAGACCCCAGATATGTTCTGGGGCAACCTGATCCTTGATCAGGTAGATCTTGTTGTAATACCAAGATTTGTGGGTGTGTGATCATCTTCCTCTTTTTCACGATGGTCCACAGGGCCTAGGAGAGATTATGAAGATGAGCATGAGCACATGAGGGATGTATCCCATATGCAACGATGATAAAGTTGATTGGTCACCTTGAGAATAATATGGACATGTGTTGCCACTAAAAAAACCTCTCCTAAACCCCTTACTTGTTTCTCACCCTTTTGATTTTTTGAGTTTGAGTTGATTGGGGTTTGTATTTTTTGTTTTAGGGCTTAATAAGAAAAATATTAATTAATGTTTAATTATAACATATTAAATTAATATTTATATTAATTGAATATGTTATTTTTAATTATATTTTTTTATTAGCCTAGCCCTAACCTAAAAGTATAAATATAAACCCTTCCCCCTCTCTTTTACTTACACTCACTCATTTTTTTCTCTCTCAAGAGTGGTGGATTGCTCTATGAGTGTTGCGGCCTCCTTGTAACAGTATAGCTCGGCCTCCTTGTGACAGTACAATTCAGCCTCTTCCTTGTTTTGTTGCTAGGTCCCTTCTATGATATTTGTGTTGTTGTTGTGTGTGTTGAGGGTGAATAAATTGTTGCTAGAAGTGTCCTTGTTGTCGTCCTCCTTGACTGTTGAAGTCGACCCTCTTCCTTATGGTGTCTCTTCCCTTGAGGATACCTTTTGAGCAGATCTGGAGCCTGCTTAGGCCGCGGCCCTACTACTGGGTAGTTAGGGTTTGATCTAGGACTGTCATCCTAATCTGAAGCTTCCAAGCCTCCTATTCACTTGCTATTACATCTCTTATTATTGCTGGCCAGATTAAGGGTTTGATTCCAGTCTTCCTTGTTGGGGTTTTGGGTGTGTTTGTGTGAGGTCTTTCATGGTGGCATATCAGTCCTATTTTCTCTTGATAAGAGATCTAACCCTTGAGGTAGATCCATGACTCAAAGACTTGTCTGAGCATACTTCAGTGGCTTACTATCTCTCATATGTGTTATGTTCTACTTCATCATACAGAGGTAAGATTAAAAAGAGGTAAGTTGCAGTTTTTTGTTGTATTACATAATACATTGCTTATTCTTAGATTATTGTTTAGCATGCTTTGATATTATTGTCTAGTTCAAATTTATTCAATGTGCATGCTCAGATATATATCTACACTTCAGATCTAAGTGTGTTGTTCACTTAGAAATATTTTACAGTTTAGATCTATCTACTGTGCATGTTCTGAATTAATTTCTAGTCCAGATCTAAGTGTTTTGCTCACTCAAAAATTGTTTATGGTTTAGATCTATCTACTGTACATGTTCAAAATTAATTTCTAGTTCAGATCTAAGTGGTTTGCTCACTCAGAAATTGTTTATGGTTTAGATCTATTTATTGTACATTTTCAGAATTAATTTTTTAGTTCAAATCTAACTACCTAGCATACTTAGAATATTTTTGGGGTTCAGATCTGTATAAGTTTAATGTGTTCATGCTGATCTTGTCTACAGAAGATTTTGAAAAGTAAATTCTTGTTTTCTTTCCCTAAATCTTGTTGAAATAATGTAACTACAAAGTGTATTATAATTATTATTGATATATTATTCATTGGATCAATCCCCATTGCGGATTGATCATAACGGCTATTGTAAAGGACCAAATCCCCTTTTGCGGATTGGTCAAAATATAATTGTAATAGGCAAAAGAAGAAGTCGGCCCCAGAATATACTAAAGGTGGTTATAACCAACCAGAAGGAGAAGTCGGCCCTGCCAGTGAAAAGACACCTCCACACGTGCCAGTGTTGTATAAATAAGGAGGCTAGCGCCTCAGTTAGACACACACTCACTTGTTCATTGAGAGACAAGTTTCGGAGCTGCAGTTGGAGAAGAGAGAGAGAGAGAGAGGCGCATCCTTGGGAGAGGACTTTCTGTATTTGTTTGAGTTATCTCTTGGCATTGTATTGGCTATCTATAATAAGGAAGTTTTGTTGGGTTTTCTCCCTCATGAGGGTTTCCCAGAATAAATGATGTGTCTCTTGTGATTGTGTATTTCTCAGTGATCCTATCTTATGCTATTGTTATTTATTGAAATGCAAAGAACTCTAATAATAGCTTAAACATTAACAAAACTAACAGGTATGCACTTGTATATGCTATCCAAGTTATATCACCTAGCAAAACGTGAGTGTGTTTGCATAGAAAGTATTAGAGACCTTGTCCAAGTTGTAATCTTGGATTCAGTGCATTCAGAGGAACAAGCACACCCTCCATAGCAGTTGAGGCTTCAAGTTCCAGGTTTGATTTAATTGTTAAGCTTCAAATTTGTGTATATCAAGGATGATAGTTACTACATTACAAATTGTGAAAGCAGTCTTTGAAAGATTCTATTATTGCTAAGTGCAATGAATACTTGACTGCATATGAATACTATTGATATAGATGCTTATTATACTTGTTCGCAAGATGAACTAACATCTCCTCTAGATAAATATTTTCTTGTTTGCTCTTGTTGTTCTTGTTCCAGGCAGGTGCCCTTGTGAAATATGTTTGATGAAGAAGCCTTGCGAAAGTTGTCATAGAAGAAGTTTATAAGGATGACACAACTGCCAGATGGGCAACAATTAAAACAAATAGAAACGAACTTAAAGAGACTCAAAGGAGTCAGACTCGAAGGAAGTCAAAAATCAAAAGGAAACCAGAACAGGCTTGTGACACTTTGTAGAAAGCAAAGAGAGATGCAACAGACAAAAGCATGGACTCTCTCAAATGGAAGGAGTTGATCACAGAATTTTAAAAGAAGAGCATGCATATTGCTCATTCAAGCATGAAGTTGGGATTAGGAGGGAGCTAATCCCCAACGATATGATCCATTGAAGAAGAATCTGTAAAGACTATGAAGTATCTATCCATGTTCTTCATTGGAAGTAGCAGCCATGATAAGCAGCACGTGTTCCGTTTGACTCTAGAAGAAGTCTTCTTCGAAAAGAAGCCTTGAATATCCTTGGTTGCCCATCTACATTTATATTCCTATGGCGGAAGGTTGGAGCCTTCAGAAGGGCATGTAATCTATAGAAGATTTTGTTAGGGTCCTAACCCGCACATAGGTAGATCAATATATTCGGATGTAATAAAGGTAATATTAATAAGGCCTTTCAATAAAATAGAATAAGACGGATGTAAGAAGACCTAACAGAAGCTTCCGCTTCTAGAAGGATCTTCCTCTAGATTCTTCTCTTGATAGACATATTTAGTATAAAAAAGGTCGAGGGTATGAAAACCCTAGTTTGGAGATTATTGTAACAGAGCACTGCTCGATTGGAGGTTGCCCCCTCGAAGAGGCCAGTGAACATTGCTTTCTGAATCAAAGTGTTATTTCTGTTGTTGTTCTTATATCATTTATGTGTTATTGTGGAGATTATGCTGAATATATTACTATTATTCTGCCATTTCTAGCATTTTATTTCTGTTCTGCATATTTATTATATCTGGTATCTTACAAGTGGTATCAAAGCACTTTCCTTGGCAGAAATTGTGGGAATTTTTTTTCAGGGTAGAGACGTATTCCGATGTCTTTAAGCCACAGAGATCTGTCGTTATGCGCATAAACCCGCGGTTGAGGGATTCATACACGCAGGAAATACAAGTGGTTCTTAAGCGCACATATGTTGGCTACCCTTGTAACCCCTGTTGGTACCCCTTCAAGTGGTAGCGCATCAGATAGCACCTATGTACGGATCGACCTAGATTTTTTGAAGCCCTCTTTAGATAAACCTATCGGTCGTCGGACTGCTATAGTGTCACTGAGAACAGCACTCAAGAAGATACTCTCTAATACCTGGGTAGTCAGGTAGTACGGCTAAGGGTACGGTCTATCCTCCTTAGTTAGTGCCCTGAGATATTGGGCCAAGTACTACTGTTGGACCCCGCACGTATATCAGAGAGCTATAGCACAGGGCAAACTCTTATCTGTAGAACCCTCGAATACCTAACCCTTGGGGGACAGAAACATAAACAAATTAAAACAGACCAGATCTATTGTTGTGCAACTGTGTTCGGGTTGCCAAGTAAATACACATTTCTTTCTAGTTAAGCATTTGGGGATTTCATCACCGCAGTATTCTTCAGACCGGAGTATAACTCCGAAGGTGTAAAAAGATATTATAAAAAAAAAAGTCTGGAAATTTTTTCACCATTATTTGAGACCTATTCCATTGGATTCATCTCTCTGCCCTTATCACATTCATCCATATCATTTTTCGGCAAAATTTTTGACCCCACCCGCCCCTTTTCAATTCACCCATCCTCATGGCCCATACCCATAGCCAAGATCTGGAAACTCGCTTCAACACCTTGCAATTTGGTTTCCTCGAGACCCAAAAAGAAGTGAAACAACTCAATGCTATTGTTGCCTCCATCAATGCAACCATAAATACACCCATGCAATCCTCAATGGAGGAAGTCAAACAAGAACTGACCACCAAGCTTGAATCTGTCTTTGCATCCCTCTGCACCAAACTGAAGATCCCTACAGATAACCATTTCTCTTAAGCACCTCCAAAGACCGATGACTTGGCCAAACTCCGGTATGGTGTTCTCCATCTAGATCAAGAACATTGGCAATGGTGGCAATGGAGAAAAACTTCCCATCAAGGGTATATTGCTTGGACCCAATTTGTGACTGAGTTTTATGAATGCTTTGACACGGACACCAACCATTTGGGCCGTTTGACAAAGTTGAAACAATCCGGAACAGTAGAAGACTTCATAGCTGCCTTTGAGCGCCTGGCTTTTCGAACAGAGGGCATGATTGATGCTTTCTTTCGCGAGTGTTTTATCAGTGGCCTCAAGGAGGAGATTCGGGCCCATGTCCTCATGGCTCGACCCTCGACTTGGGTGGAGGCTACTAAAAGAGCTAAAGAAGCACAACAGATTGTATCATCTCAAAATCGAAAACCCTCCTTTATCCCTCGCCCTAAACCCGTCACTCCCACTACTCCCTCCGCCCCATTAAAGATCCAAAAATTGACCAAGGCTGAAATGGCTGAACGCCAACTCAAAGGCCGAAAAATATTTCCCGGGTCAAAATTGTAAGGAACAAAAGCTTTTTATGGCCATCTCTGAGGATATTTCGGAAGAGGATGTTGAAACTCCCCTTGTGTCTGAGTCACCTGAAATCACTGACATAACCCCTCCCTCAGACCCTCCCAAAGTAGAACCCGTCATTTCCCTCAATGCTCTCACTGG
>SNQJ01S0123290.1:27437-40324 GCA_010110895.2 Picea sitchensis | reverse complement strand
AACTAATCAGATTGGGTCCAGGTGGATCAAGTTAGCACAAGTGGTGAGAAAACGGGAAAGAGTTATTTTATATATTCATTACTTTAAAACGTAGGATTAGTCACATACCTCATATCTTACCACACATAATGTTCTGTCAAAGTAATTGTTCTATCCAACCTCCATCTGAGTTGCATGGAATAGCTTACATGATGAAGGATAGTGTAACAAATGACGATATGAAAACTGGAGCAGAGATAGAGTCCTTTCTGGGGATAATCAGTTGGAAATCGTCGGATGTGAAGTCAAGTAATGATGAAACAACACTTTTAGACAAAGAAGGTAGAAAAAGATAGTTGCAGTATTAACAAATCAACAATGTTGCAACATGTAAAGAGTGTAGAGATGGAGTAGCAGTATTTGGCAGAAATGCGAAAAAGAAAGAGTGACGTGACAAGAAAGAATAAAAGTGATTAGTGTATCAACAGGTACTTTGACCAAAATGGTGGAGGTAGGTGTAACAACAAATGAGATGGTTGGAAAAGAAAATGGTGTAACCGCGTGAAAAGAGACCATTGTGTAACAGTAGGGAAATTGGCCAACTTATTGGAAATGGGTGTAACAACAAGAAAATCGACCAATTTATCGAAAATGGGTGTAATAGCAGGAAAATCAGCCAATTTATCGGATAAGGGTGTAACAATAGGAAAATCAGCCAATTTATCGGAAAAGGGTGTAATAGCAGGAGAATCGACCAATTTGTTGGAAAAAGGGTGTAACAACAGGAAAATTGGCCAATTTGTCGGAAAAGGGTGTAATAGCAGGAAAATCGACCAATTTGTCTGAAATGGGTGTAACAACAGGAAAATTGGTTGAACACTGCATCACTTAGTTTTTAGGAAGTTTTTCAACTTCCGTCAACTAATCGTTTGCTTCCTTTTCTGTATTCATCCTTGCTATTAATCAATTCATCTGCACACACATAACTGCCTGATACCCTTCAAGGCTGAATTAGCATAGTAACAAAAATAGAGAAATTTAAATTTTGTTGAGTTTATTTATATACAAGGTCTGAGAAAAATAAGTCCTAAGGTTGAGAAGAGGAAGGAGCAAGCTCCGTTCCTTTTAAAAATTGATAACCTGTATCGGCTGAACATCTAGATTTGAATTATGCCTTGGACAGTGGACGTTGATACAGGTGTAGGCGATGACCATTTTCATGTAACTATGTATCAGATCCATCAATAGTGATCAACCTGACTGTCCCATTGGGAAAAATAGTGTCTACCTCATAAGGTCCTAGCCATCATGTATGTAGCTTAGCCTGAAATTCTTTAAAGCGTGAATCATACAACAGAGCCCAATCTCCTTTCTGGAATAATTTCTTCTTGATGACTTGGTCATTCTATTTTGTTCTTTGTTGTTGAATCATTGAGGTTTGATGAATGGCATCCAAATGCTTTTCATCAAGCTCATTGAACTGCTGCAGTCTGGCCTTCTGTGCCATAGTCAAGTCAAGGTTGATTGCTGATGCATTTCTTAAGGTTTTGATTTCGATTTCAATGGGAAAAATAGGGCTTTTTCCATATACCAGCGCGTAAGGAGAAAAACCAGTTGTGTTTCTCCAAGTAGTTTGGTAAGCCCATAGAGATTCATGCAATCTGTCTATCCAATCCCGATGATGTTCTCTCAATGCTTTAGTAAGAATGGCTTCGATAACTTTGTTGGTACTTTCCATGTGGCCATTGCCTTGTGGATGGTATGGAGAAGCTATTCTATGTAAAACATGATATTTACTGAGTAGGGCTTCAAGTTTATGTGATGTGAAAGGGGGTCCTCCATTAGTTATTAATTCTTTGGGAACTCCAAACCTAACAAAGATATCTTCAAACATAAATGCTAAGACAGATTCTTCTGAGGTCCTAATGAGTTCTTTCGCCTCGACCCACTTGGTCATGTAATCTGTACAGACCAATATATATATACTTTTTGATTAGAAGGTGGGTTAATGGGCCCTATGAAATCCATGGCCCATATCTCAAAAGGTTCTAACACTACCTGAGGCTGGAGAGGCATCTCATCCCTATGATTTGGATTACCCATTCGTTGGAAACTATCACAAGTTTGAACGTATTTCTTGGTATCCTGAAATATGGTGGGCCAAATATAACCCATCCTTAAAATTTTATGCTCAGTCCTTTTATCAAAAAAATGACCCCCACAAGGGCCATCATGGTAAGCCTTCAACAAATCATACACTTCATCCCTTACACATCTCCTGATTTCCTGATCCAGGCCTTTGTAGAAAAGGTATCCTCCTATCCAACTATACCGAGCACTCTTATGAATAATCTTCCTTCTTTCTCTAGGATATAAATGGGGAGGTACCTTCCCTGCAACCAAATAATTAGCAATGTTTGCATGCCAAGGTGAGTGAGCATATACTGCAAACAAATGTTCATCTAGAAAGGAATCATCAACAAGTAAATTATCATCATTTATATGTAATCTTGAGAGAAAATCAGCAACCACATTTTCTTTTCCTGGTCTATCTACTATAGTGATGTCAAATTCTTGTAGTAGTAACAACCATCTTGTTACTCGGGAATTAGTAATAGGTTTATTCATTAGATATTTAATTGTTGTATGATCAGTATGAATAAAAGTAGGATATCCAATGACATAATGCCTGAATTTATTGATTACATAAACTACTACTAAGAATTCTCATTCAGTAACTGTATAATTTAATTCAACAGGAGCCATGTTCTTGCTGATATAGTAGATAGCATAGGGTTCTTTATCTTCCTATTTCCCTAGTACTGCACCAATTGCAGTATCCGAGGCATCTGAAGAAATGTGAAATGAAAGATCCCAATTGGGCCCTCTCAAAATGGGAGTTGTGGACAATTTATGTTTTAGATCTGTAAAAGACAATTCACAGTTGTCAGTCCAATGAAAATCAACATATTTTGTTAATAGAAAAAACAAGGGGGAATCCAGTTTGGATTTTTTTTTAATGAATCTCCTGTAATAGCTAGCATTCCCTAAAAAACTTCTTACCTCTTTCTGAGTTGACGGATTTGGAATGTCCAAAATTACCTGGATTTTGGCTGGGTCTACCTGAATTCCTGCATAAGAAATGAAGTGTCCCA
This sequence comes from Picea sitchensis, assembly GCA_010110895.2. Lineage (NCBI taxonomy): Eukaryota > Viridiplantae > Streptophyta > Pinopsida > Pinales > Pinaceae > Picea > Picea sitchensis. Next base: position 37,190 of record SNQJ01S0123290.1, on the reverse strand, counting down.
GCACTACACCCTCTCTCGTCATCATATGGCACTTTTCTGTACTTGAAGAAAGATGAGATTGTATACATATTTTGAGAACTTTTTCCAGATTAGCCAAGGCTTCATCGAAATCAATGCCATAAGGTGTAAAGTCATCCATGAATATCTCCATACAGTCATTCACCATATTAGAAAAAATACCAATTACAACTCTCTGGAAAGTGGCTGGTGCATTACACAAGCCAAATGGGAGAACCTTGTAAGTGAATGTACCCAAAGGGCTGGTAAAAGTGGTCTTATCTTGGTCTTGTGGAGCAATTTTTATTTGGTTATAGCCACTGAATCCATCTAAGAAAGAGAAAAACTTTTTCCCAGCTAGGCTATCTAGAACCTGATCAATAAATGGCAGAGGGAAATGATCCTTCTGCGTGGATTTATTCAGGGCTCTATAGTCTACAAACAATCTCCATTTCCCATTCTTTTTAGGAACAATAACCAATGGTGAGACCCACTCACTATCTGATATAGGGTAAATGAAATCAGCATTGAGAAGTTTCTGGAGTTCCTCTTTAACAATTTCTTTAAGGTTTGGATTCATCCACCTTTGGGGTTGGAAAATGGGTCGACATTATTATTTAATGTATTTATGGTGGGTACATAGTTCAAAGGAAGTTCCTTTCATATCCATGTAATCCCAGGCAAATGATTCTTTATGTTCAATCAGTAATTTCATCAATCAGCGAGTTTCAACAGTGGATAGATCAAGATTTATGTTTAAGGTTTTACCAGGTTCAATTTCTACATCGATGCTCTTAGAACTGACTTTAGGAAACAATTCAGTTGTTACAACATTTTATGTTATAGCATTTGCTGTTACAGCTGAATCATTTTGATTTTCAGTGGTTTCTGAGAACATTTATGAGCTCATGTCTTCTTGGGCGATGGGGTCGAAGACTCTAATCAATCGATGGTGTGTGTTCCATGTAACAACAGAGGAGTCATATATAAAGTAGTTGATTAATTCATCCTTTGTCTCGTCTTTGAAACTCATGGATTTTCCTATGGTTGGCACAGGCAGAGCACTTTCATCCTCAGTGTCCATCCATAAATAATGTTCAGGTTCTGCACTGGGTGTAGCATGAGGATACAGGGTCAGTTTTTTTGTCATAACCATCAGAGATGGTCATGGAACCAGATCTACAACCAATGAAAGAATCATTTGTAGATAACCATGGTCTTCCCAGAATTAGAGGGTGCCCCCCCAAATGGGTTTTGGGTTGCAAAATGACAAAATCAATAGGATACTTCCATGAATCCATGGAAATAACTAAATCATCTATTACTCTTTCTGGTCTGATGGTAGAACGATTAGCTAATTCGAGAATGATAGGAGTAGGTCGAACTTGTGTTCTAAGTTGCATCAATTATGTAGTTTCTATTGGCATGATGTTAATTTCCGCCCCTAAGTCGACTAATACATGGGGGATAGATGTCTATCCAATTTTTACAGTCATTATAGGGTTTCCTGGGTCACCATATTTAATAGGTGGGGTTTTTCCTAACATCAGTTCAGACAAATCCCCCACTACATGCACTGTGAGGGGATCCCTGGGTTTTCATCTAGGTCTTTTTATATAGAGATCTCTTATAGTCTTGGCATAAATAGGGACATCTCTTATCGCTTGCAATAGTGGAATATTAAAGTGCAGATTTTGCAGTTCTCCTAAGAGATTGAAAGATGGTAATTCCAGAGGTTTGGTAATTGTCAGTCTCTCAGGGAATGGTGGRTCTGCTGACTCTATAATAGGTTGGTCAATTTATTCTGTATCAAAATATGGTCTTTCCCCTGATTCCTTGTCCGATTCTGAAGATGGAGCATCTTCAATTATTGGCTCAACTATTCTCCYYGGTCTTAATTTGATTTCATCACAGGGAATATGAGTAATAKACAAKGCTAGCACATTGTGTATATCTATGTTCTTCACGACCTTATTATTTGGGTTTGGGTTAGGTTGCACAAGCATCTGAGGTCGTAAAAGAGGATTGTTCAGTGGGGGATTGGGGGGTAACTACAACTRTTGYTGCTGGTACTGGGGTTAGAACTGTTGTTGATAGGGGTTCAGTTGGTGATGGTTTTGATAACTGAGATGTTTTTGAGGGATTCTCCAACACGGGTTCCATTGTCCATAATGATTTTATTGATGGGGCATAGGTAGCCATGCATTGGGAGCTTGATAAGGGGGTGACATCTGATGTCGAGGGGGAGCGTTCGTCTGGCCATATAGTGGCTGATTATTCCAATAATTAAGTGATGCATGAGATAATTGAGAGTTCACACCTTGACCTCTTGGCTGCCATTGTATACTTTGTGTAATTAGATAGACAACCTCACCTTCCTCATTAGTTGCCTTCATTGATGCTTGTACTCCTAGAAGAGAGGGACATTGATCAATAACATGATCTAATTCACAAATAAGACATACCTGGACACTGTTTAGTGGGCACTCCCTTGGTAAATGTTTCTTTTTGCATTTCGGATAGAAAATGCACAATGCTTGCTCTGATTCTACTTGTTTCTGCTTGATCTACAAAGTGTCAATTTGTGAAGCAAAAGAGTTAATCATCTCTTTTTTGAAATTTTCTAATAGATTACCTATTTCTTCTCTTGTTGCTCCTCCATTGACTTATTTTTGTACCCTTGAAAAAGTGGTATCCTTGGTAGCTGACCTATTCTTTGTAGATCCTCGAGAACATCTTTTACAGAGGTATACAATGTCCTCATAGGATTCTTTAGATATATCTCCCTTGCCAACCATATTTAGTATATCTAAAGAATATTCTCTAACTGATTTTAGAAAAATAGTTTTCAAAATGTCTTTACTCACATCCGGATGTCCATACCTTTGTAGATTATACTGGAGTCGTTCCACAAAATCTTCAAGGGTCTCATCCTCCTTTTGAGACATCTTGAAAAATTCCTCCCTTCGTTCTCTTGTTCAACAATAGTCTTGGTACTTGTTTAGGAAAAGCTACCTCATCTGTACCCATGTTGAAATGTTCTCTCCTCCTAGGCTCATAAACCATCTTAACGCATTACCCTTCAATGTAGCTAGAAATAGTTTAAGATTTTGTGTAGTGGTAGTGTAGTCATAGATTCTACACAAAATGTCAAATTCAAATAGAAACTCATCCGGATCCTCAGTAGACAATCCATGAAAATTTGGAAGAGCTGAGAGAGGTATGTTTTTCATAGGAGCCATCCCTCATGTGGGAACATCAGAAATAAGAAAAACTAGAGTAGAGATAGTATTTTCATTATTTACCTGATCTTTGTTGTTTTTTGGGTTCTCTTGGTGGAACTCTTCTTCATTATCCCTTTATTTTTCATATGTTCTCTTTATCTCCACTAAATATGAAAAGCGACCCACTCTTCTTTAGTGACTATCCAACCTTTGATCCGATAAACCGCTTCTTCTGGATTTTCCCTGTTTCGAACTATACTTCCTTGATCTTCAATGTTCTCCTATGTTGCTTGCTGATTTGTTGGTGACAAATCTTCAGCTTTGACTTCAGCTTCAGCTCCATCCCTTGATGAAAACGATGTTTCAAGAAGGGGTAGTTTTGATGACTGAGGATTACGTCTTCTTGGAAGATTTGCAGGGTAAAAAATAGATCCTGAAGAAGAATCTACTCTGGCTATTATTTCATCAACAGATGTTTGCCTTCCCAGTGTAGGATTTATTTCTCCACGTATTTTGGTACCTGTAGGGTTAGTATTTTGGGGAATATGTCCTCGCGTTCCTTGATTCATGCAGAATAATCATTCCTTAAAAAAACACTAATGTTCTTACAAAAATCTATAATTATCTTCCCCGACAACGGTGCTAAAATGTTGGGCACTTTAATTGTCTAAATGAATAGAAAATTAAGGTGTTCAATATAAATTGTCAACCCATGGAAGTCTGTTATTTCAAGATAATTGTGCACAGTCTATGCTGGATTATGGAAGCAACACTAATCTAATTGTATCAGGGAAAAAGAAAAAAAAATTATCACTAACACAATTATGCTGACATAGTTGGAGTTCTACAAAATTGAAATCACAATTTGAAATCTAAACCGATGAGTGTATAAGAATCCTGGATTACCTACTATACTCTAACTTTCTATTTTACTTTTGCAGGAAGAAGTTCTCTACTAATTACAGAAAGAAATCTACTTATTGCAAGAAAGTAATTCACACTTTTATTTTCTTTTACTTGAAAACAAGATTTTGATCTAATGCAGAAAAAGGGAAAGAAGTTCTCCAATAGTGTTCAACAATTGACTTTTAATTCTCATGAGATAGATTTATGCACATCTAATAGGAAGGAACTAGACTGTAACAACAAATGTATTCTAGAATTGTTTAACAGATAAACCATTCACATTAAAACAACTATTCTGGAATTCAAAATAGAGGGGAATCTATGAGGAAGGTGGGCCCTTTCCTTCTCACTAAATCCTCTCAAAGAAGTAGGATACAGTTTACTAAATAAATTCAATCCATTCTTCTATTGATTCGTCAAAATGTTTGTGTACAATAAGCTTTACTTCACTTCACTTTCTCACAGTCAAAATTCGTCCCTCTAATTACAAAAGATCTGTTATTTAAAGTCAAAGTCATTCAGTTAAAACAAAGTCAGAACATCCTTGAGAATCCATGATTCTCAAGATGTTCGTATGATATCATTAATACAAGATCTAGAACTAATCTTGGAAGTTAAAACATGTAACAATAGGTGTAGAATCTTTAAGGATCAGTGGCATTTGTTGCAACAGTCGTATAACAGTAGAATCGGTGGCATTTGTTGCAGCAGCCGTGTAACAACAGAATCGGTGGCACCTATTACAGTAGTCATGCAACAACTTCCAAGATTGGTGCATAGCTATAACAACTTCCAAGATTGGCGCATAGCTGTAACAACTTCCAAGATTTTCCCATAGTTGTAAAAGCTTCCAAGATTGGCGCATAGCTATAACAGTTGGTGTAACAACAACGACCATTCTTTAAGACTTGGTTGTTCTATACATTTCGATTATTAGTTGAATCATTTTATGGGTAAAACATGTGAACGTTACCAATCAAACATGCTAAGTAAATGGAAATATAAAATCAAGATAAATGATTGATACCTTGGGAAAAAAAGGTCTTAGAACGCATTATAGTAGGCATTAGCTTAGAGATGATAAGGTTGAATAGGCAAAAGATGTGATGAAAAAGGGACATTTATGTGTCCTAACAATAGTATTCCTTCGATTTGGAGTACTACGCCAGTGTCTCATTCTTCAAATTCACTATGCTTATCTTCTCTCTTATCCACAATCCTCTTCCTAGTGTACTGAAACCTTTTTCCACTCTGTAATACTCTAATCTCTTCTTTTGTCGCACATTCTTCTTCTCTTTGCATCCTAAGAGCATCTGTTCCTTATTCATTCTTTCCTACATCCCTCTTCTTCATACTTTCACACCATCCCCTAGTCAGAACCTAGCGCCCCTATGTGCATGAAGGCACCTAACTACTAAGGCAATCTGAATCCATCTTCATAACCCCCTTATCACATAGAAGCATCTTGATCAAAGTAGACAATGACTTTAAGTATCTTTCATGCATAATTTTAAAGAACTCTCTTTCAAAAACACTACATGACTGGTTACAATCTATAACGAACTCAATGATATAACCCCCCAATATACTATTCAACCAAAAATCAATTGCAAACGATACCCTATTACTTATAGTATTCACTTGTTGAATAAACTTAGGGTTCCAATTCCTTGGAACAATAGTGCAGAATGTTCCATTCTCTTAAGATAACCTCTGTAACCACTCATCCAAAACATTAAAGAAATCAACAAAGAAAATCTCATGTAAATTTGTGAATACATACGTCTGCAACCATTTATCCGAACTAATCTATGGGTTCTTATTCTAATCTCTAGAAAAATCATGCTCTTTTTCCTCTAACCATTATCTGACATCTTCTTTATTCAACCTCCACATTCCCTGTTCGACAACACAAGTATTCCAACAGAGGATGAACACCTTTAGTAACCACTCACACAACCAGATCAAAGATAAACATACCAATTTTTTGACATGGTAAAACCCCTACGGGGAAACATCCACATCCTTAGCCAACACAACCACTTGGAACAGTTTATTAATGCAAAAGAAAATTATTACAAAGAGATTTTACAAGAGAGTTTCTCATAATTGATCATCGGAAAATGACCCTCCATCCTATTTAAATATATATCATGGACCAATCGGGTGTTAATCCACATATCAATGGGCACTAAGATTGAGAAGAATATGAACCGTCAGATCACTCTATGTCACGAACATATCGTGACCATCGTATTTCCTACCTACAAATAAATACTAATGCATAGTAAAGAAACACACTTTTACCTAACGACACATTATACCAAGTAGATCTTAACTAACTCCTAAGTTTATAAATATCCTAACATCCCCCCTTAAGAACAACTTGGGACAGGATTGAAGGATTTACAATAGTGAAACAATAGGAGAAGGAAGGAGGAATTAGAGCCTATCCCCCCTTAAAAACAACTTCTTGAACTCATAACATAGATCAAATTTTGGAAAACTTTTCTTCTGTAAGAGACTTTGTGAAAATGTCTACAACTTGCTCTTTTATAGGGAAAAGAGAACTTCAATAAATTGATCATAAATGAGCTTTATGATGAAGTGCATGTGTAGCTCGATGTGTTTTCTTCGTTGATGTTGAACTGGGTATTTGATGAGCTTGATGGCACTATGATTGTTGCACCAAGGGCTAGTCAGATGTCGCTGCTAGAATCCAAAATCTGAAAGGATTTGTCGAAGCCACAAGGATTCCTGACTTGCATTTACCACTGCTCGATACTCTGTTTCTGTTGAAGAAAGTGCAATAGCATGTTGTTTCTTATAGGACCGAGTGACAGGTCTTGAACCAAGGCTAAAAACATAACCTACAGTAGAATTCCAATCATCAGGGTCTCTGACCCAATTTGAATCAGTGAAACCAACAAAAAAAGGAGTTCCCTATGAACTATAATGGATCCCAAACTGAACTATACCCCAAACATACCAAAGTATCATTTTAGCTTCTTTCCAATGGCTTTCATGGGGTGTTTTCATATACCATGCAACAAGACCAACAAAAAAGGAAATATCAGGATGGGTATGAGTCAAGTATAAGAGGATAACAACTAACTAACGATACAAGGTGGCATCAACTTTAGGAGAAGTACAAGTGGTAACAAGCTTGACTCCAGAATGGAAGGGAGAAAGGGTTGGTTTACAATCTTCCATGTTAAATTGAAGAATAAGGTCACAAGAATACTTAGATTGGGAAAGAAAATTCCTTCATTGGTTTGCAAAACTTGGAGGCCAAGGAAATAATGAAAAAATCCTAAGTCTGTCATTTCAAATTTTTTCTTAAGGATGGTTTTCACATGGTTTAAAAGTTTTGAGTCACCACTAGTAAGGATAAGGTCATAAAAATAAAGGACAAATATTATGATATGGCTTCTTATTTTCTTGATATAGACATTAGGATAATAATGACATATAGAAAATCTGGTGTCAATAAGAAAGTTGCCCATTTTGGCATACCAAGCTCTGGGAGCTTGCTTAAGACCATAAAGAGATTTCTCAAGGCGACAAACAAGGCTAGATTAATTATGGACATAGACAAGAGGTTGTTCCATGTAGATTTATTCTTGAAAACCCCCATGCAAGAAGGCATATTTAACATCCATCTGATGGACCTCCCATTTATGTGAGGCAACAAGGGAAATAACAAGGTAGATGGAATTCATTTGGGCTATAGGGGAAAAGGTTACATTATAGTCAATTCCTTCAACTTGGGAAAATCCTTTTGAAACTAATCGAACCTTGTGTATTTCAACACTTTCATATAATGCATACTTAGTTCTATAGACCCATTAACATCTAATAAGTTGTGTTCCTTTTGGAAGAGGTACAAGATCCCAAGTATCGTTTTCCATTAAAGAACGATTCTCTTCATTCATTTCTGTATCCAAATCTAGATGACCTGAAACTTCTGCAAATGTCTTTGGATCAAAAGTCTCTGAAAATTGAGCCAAAAGAGAAGAGGCTCGCTGGAAATGAGAATGTGTATGATGTTAATCTGAAGGATCATTGACAAGATCACCAATTGCTTCTTGTGTTAAACAAACCCATCTAGGAAGTGGCAGTACTGGTGCTGGTTGAGGTTCAATGGAATCATATGGAGAAAGGTGAGTAGGAGGAGGTGGATTTTCATCCTCACTGTCATCATCTAAAGAAGAAACCATAATAGAAACATAAGAAGGCACAAAATTCGAAGATGGCTCGTAGGCCGAAGAATGCACAATCGTTGAATTAGGCTCGCAGAGAAATATATTTTCATCAAATTTAACATCTCTTCTAATAATAATTTCATTACAATGTGGTTTAATAAGTCTATAACCTTTGACATATTCAGAATAATCAACAAATATACACTTCTCACTTTTATGTTGCAGTTCTTTCCTTTTCTCATCAGGAATGTGAGACCATGCTATACTACTAAATACACAGAAGTGACTTACATCTAGTTTAATTTTATTCCAATCTACTTCAGGTGTTATATTTTTAAGAGCCTTTGTGGGAGTGTGTTTTACTATGTAATTTGCACAGTTGATGGCTTCCACCCAATTCTTTAGACTTTATCTCTTAGATTGGATCATACACTAGCCATTTCTTTTAATGTGTGGTTCGTTCTCTCAGCAACACCATTTTTTTGTGGTTTATATGGAAGAGTATGTTGCATATGGATGCCTTGTGTAGTGCAGTAACTTGTAAAATTATTATTCACATATTCTCATCCATTATCTGTTCTTAAACTTTGAATTTGATGTCCATATTGCTTTTATACAAGGGCCTTGTATGCCAGAAACTTGTCAAAATCTCCTCTCTTAAGTTTTAAGAATTAAACCCAAGTACATCTGGAAAAGTTATCAATGAAAGTGAAGAAATACAAGTTATCAATGAAAGTTAAGAAATACTTGCATCCAAAAAAAGAAGGAGAAGAAAGTGGACCACACAAGTCATTGTGAACAAGCTACAAAGGGCCCTGTTATCACTCTATAAAAATTTTCTGGATGATAGACAAATGAAAGAGGTAATTGTTTCAACCAACTTTAGAGCTGGGCACTAGCTTGCTCAACTCAGAGAGGGATCTCTCGTGTCACTTGATAGTTCTTTGGAAATCAGTGGCTAGATTTGGTTTGTTTTGGGGGTTTTCATAAATTTGTAGGCAAGGAAGGGGAGGGACACTTAAGGATATGGATTCAAAATTATGAAAATGAATGAAAACAATGACTAGCCGGTAGAACTCTTCAGAGGATAAAGGCTAAATGAGGAAATGAATCTGAGTTGTAAATTGTATTTAAGCAAGGTGTATGAGGAAAGAGAAAACATATAACTACATCAGATCATTACTGAAATGAATTATGAATTAGCTAAGTGGAAACACACATAGTTCAAATTGCCTAAGCCAAGAGCATCATAAGACAAATTCCGATCTTTTTAACTCTCTAATTTGAACATAAGAAAGTGAAAATGGAATTTAGGAATACAAGAAACACATACTATGAGAGAAGAAAAAACTCATATCACCACCATTAGAATCGTTTCATGGAGAATTCAAAAGGCTACTGCATATATATATTTGATTCAA
>SNQJ01S0123290.1:0-20282 GCA_010110895.2 Picea sitchensis | reverse complement strand
TCTCTAGGTTTCTAGAAAGAATGATCTTATCTCCCTTAATTGTACAAAAATTAGGAAGATGATTCGATTTTTGATTAGCCCATTCAAGAATGAAACGTTAATTGCCCAAAACAGAGTAATGTTATCCATAATTTAAATGGAAACCATCATTGAGTGCCAATCATAGGTTACTGACTAAAGTAATAGAAAGGAATAAATCTTATCATGCACGACTATCAAATTTAAATGATGACCATTTGAATCAGTTTTATGACAGAGTTTACCCGAAGTTGCACAAACAAAAAGTACTCGAACAAATGTCCTGAGGTGATTTGACGGACTATCAACTTTCCCTTCCCACATGTGATCCTTGGATATGATATATATCTAATAATTTTCTGACACGTGGAATCGGGGTGAACTTGGGTGGTTTACAACTTACCTACTTTTCCCCCCGATTTATATTTGGTGGCGCCACATACCCTTGAAGTGAAACCATGGTATTCTTATCGGCCTGCCTACAAGAGCTTAACCGACATGCTATTTATCCACCCGATATGTCCTTTGACTGTTGATCAACAACACCCATGATCTACGACCCATTATGTCTTATCGAATTCTCCTTTCCGCTATATTTATCCGCACCCGCTAGATATGGCATCATCTGCTAGTCTATTTCTCCTCCATACCTATGTAGCCTCCTACTAAGTCCCGATGCTAGGGCTCCACATGAAATTTTTTATAGTGATAACATGCCCGAGGTATGCCAAGAGGCATGTTTTTCAAAACTGTCCTGATGATGTTTTCCGAGAACACAACCGACACAAACACCATCTCTACAAGAAATAAGAGGAATACCAATCACCATATGTTGATTACATAGTTGTTGCAATGAGCGATAGTTTAGATGACCAAACCGCTCATGCCAAATTTTTCTCAAGTCATCGCTATGAGAAAAAAAAACTGATGGAAAATATGATGACCCAAAGTTATCAAACTTGTACAACTTGGTAATATCATCAACAATTCCAGTTGCAAGAAAATGCTTAGGATATTTTAGATCCTTGATTACAACTTGGTGAGGTGAAAAATCTATGGTTTTACCTTCACCTAAATGAGTGATTTGATACACTGATAGAAGGTTACAAGAAATACTTGGAACACATAATACATCATTGAAATGACCACTATCTACTTGAATTGTTCCAGATCCTACAACACTAAGAGATCTATCATCACCAACAAATATTTTCTTGGTGTTACATTCATTTAGAGTAGAAAATATACCTTAATCCTTATCCATATGATAAGATGCTCCAGAATCAATAAGCCACTCATCAAAAGAAGAAGTAGAAGTTGCATTGAAGGAGAAGCCAGAAGCAAAAAGTGCATGTACATCAAAAGAAGAAGAAGTAGAATCAATATTGATGTTGTGCTTCTTCATCACTACTTCTAAAGATACCATCTTCTTGAAACATTTGGACTCATCATGACCATCTGTATCACAAAAGTTGTAATGTCTGTCAGTCTTATTATTTTTAGATTTTTCTCCTTTGTCACCATTAGAATCTGAAGCTGTCTGAGTGGGTTTGGGACCCTTATTTTGCTTTTTATTGTGGTGAGGATGTTGCTTCTTGGGATTTTTGGGTTTATCTTTCTGCTGGGTGACTAAGGTTTTTTTGGAGGTACCTATTGTGTTGATCACTCCAAGTTGTACACGTTTATCTTTATCTCTAATCAAAGCATCACAAAAGGACTTAAGAGTGGGTTTTTGATAAGATTTCCCTAGATCTTCTCTCATGGAATAAAAGGTATATACAAAAGAATAATATGCACTATCTATATTAGAAAGAATAATATATATGCAACACTCTTCTTCCATCTTTATCTCCCATTCTTCACATTAAATTATGAGTGTTTTAAACTTATATATATAATATTCAATGCAAGACAAATCATTTGGAATTAGAGTCAGTATTTGATTTTCTAACTAATGTGCTCGAATAATATCGTGTTTACCAAGAACATATTCAATATTTTCCCAAGCTTCATCAGGTCATTAATTTCTTGAAGGTGGAACCTTAAATTAGGAGAGATGGAAATTCTAATTAGTCCACATGCTTCATCACTCTAATTAGCCCATTTTAATTTGTTATAATCATCAATGGGTTCTTTTTCCTTTCCCAAGGTAATCTGATACAAGCCTTTACTTCTTAATAAATCCTCCATATGGGATTTCCATTGGAAGTAGTTGGTGCTAGTAAGAAAAATATTACTGAAAGAAGAAAAATTAAATATTCATATAATATGGATTTAAAAACTAAAACTAAGGATATGGATGGACAGATCTCAAAAAATTAGGCGGTTTTGAAAAAAACGACACTGAAAATAGACTTCAGATGTGAAAGTTATGCCCTTTTAAAAAAATGCATAAACAGTAACCAAAGAACCACGTGGTGTTGATACCCCTCCAAATAACCTCACTTTTACAAATAAGTTTCTTTATGAAGTGACCTAGTTTTATAAAAAGAAGTGGGGATCACTTTTACAATGAAGTTACTTTATAAAAGAAAGCTGCATGCAAAATAAATAACTTTAAAATAAAATATTAAAGCTACTTATAGTGATTCACTTTTATACTTGAAGTGAAATAGACTTTACAATGGAGCATGAACTTTTTCAAAAAAAGTAACAAAAAAAGAGACTTGAACTCAATACCTCTTACTTAATAAGGAAAATTTTAACCAAGTGGGCTAGCAAAACATATTGTATTGTTCAACAGGATGATTGTTGTTGTTGTTGAAGACGACCTTGGAGAGCGTGCTCATAAAAAAATATTTTCACACAAGATTTTTTGTTGTTGTTGTTGTTGAAGAAGGCCTTGGATACTGTGCTCATAAGAAACTCTTTTCACACAAGAAAGAATATTCACTTCTCAATGACAACAAGGGTTAGATCTCAGTTAGCTTACCCAGAAAATGCACATTGTTCTATCTGTTTATGATTTTCCGAGATCCCACAGGGCGTGGAGAAAATATAATACATACATATAAAAGAGTAGAAACCTAGAAACAAATAACATAAAACTGAAATAATACTCTGCAAAATTTTTAAAAGGGCATATTTAGGCTTTATACCTTCGTATCTAGTTGAAATGACTGTATCTTGGGAAAAGGGAAGCCTTTTCAACTGAAATGAAAATCATTCATGACTAAAAAGAGTGATCTGGACGCAATGGAATATTCCTCTTAGCCCATAAATTTATGGAAATGGAATAAAAAAGAGACGAGGAAACCCGTTTTCATGATATCGATCTACAACAGGAGTGAGTCTTCAAATAGGCTCTAATACCATGTTTGACAACACAGGTATTCCAACAGAGGATGAACACCTTCATTAAACACTCTCACAAATAGATCAAATATCAACACACTAATTTTTTGACATGGTAAAACCCCTATAGGGAAACATCCATGGCCCTAGCCAAGGCGACCACTTGGATCAGTTTATTAATGCAAAAGAAAAATATTACAAAGAGATTTTACAAGAGAGTTTCTCACAATCGATCATTGACAAGTGGCCCTCCATGCTCTTTAAATAGAGATCATGGACCAATCGGGTGTTAAGCCACTAATCAATGGCCATTAATATCAAGGAGAATATGAACCACTCTATCACTCTATGTCAGGAACATATTGTGACTGTCAAATTTCCTAACTACAAATGCATACTAAAGAAACACACTAAGAAGCACACTTTTACCTAATAACACATTAGACCAAGTAGATCTTAACTAAATCCTAAGTGTCTAAATATCCTAACATTCCCCTTAGTTGTATATCCCAGTCTTGGCAACAAAACCATTTGTCGGTGTGCATTGGGAAGAACCGAGGTTCAACATTAATTCACCAACAAAACCTAAGATATGAGCCCTTTCAGCATCACCTGCAAGTAGGTGAAGTCTCACCTGAGGTATCTATGGGGACAACAAGAAACATATTTCCATAGTCATTACCATTAAAATTGTTTCATTATATCTTATACCATGTGCGTAAAAACATCAAACCAAATAACATATTCATACTAACCATTCATACATTATATGCGTGCAATAAACAAAACAATAATAAAACATATAACAACATAACATAACACATGGACACTATATTTAATGTGGTTCACCCAAGATGGGCTACACACACAATGATTGTCTTCTCATATTATTATTCAGAATCATTTCTTACAAAATGTGCACACTGTGCTCATACATGATATCACAGTTATACCCAAAATTCCCTTGCCATTCGCAAATACAATGAACATTCAACTCTCAACTCACATACTCTCCAAAAAATACTCAATTCTTGACTCATTCATTCATTCTATCCTACTTGACTCACTTTCTACCCAAAAACCCTTACATATTTATACATTTACATTAGGGCTTAGCCCGTTACAAAGGACCAAAATGCCTAACTGACGTCCTTCTTTTGCACACATTGGTCCTAAAAATGCATTAACTACCTTCCTTCTTCTATGCCCTATTATAGAAAGATTTTCCACACCCTATGCAATATTTCACAGAGGCCATATTCCATTTCCCTATGCATACTTATCTTCCATGTTGATAAAATCTAGACACAAAAATTAATATTTTTCCACATGTATGCATCTTGCACACTATACATCATGTGTATACACAGGCTGCTCCACTACAACCCGTGTACATCAGGATTTGTGCTAGAAAATGAAATTAAATGTCGGGTTTCCATGTCACGACAGGAGATCTATGATCCTTGGCCTTCCATATACTGAAAACATTCCTACTTGGCCCTTCAGTTGCATTTTGAAGGCTATAAATGGGCCAATTCCAAGCTATGGAAAGAGGAGAAAGAATTCAACTTTTAGAGAAAAGTTACTCTGGAGAAATTGTTTACTTCATATTGAGTCTGCATCCCTTTTTCCTTTAAGTATGAACTCAGTGTTCAGCCCCCAATATCTTCCCTTATTGATGGAGAACCTCATTGTCTCGCTTCTATGAGCTTTCCTTTGGCGGAGGATTGAAGTGGTGGAGGCCCAACTGGAAGGAAATCAGTTTCTCGGTTTCAAACCATGCTGACACAGAAGTCTGTAACATTTTCACTTTTGAGGATCATTTATTAATAGAAATACTCTTTTCCCGTCCAATTGATATCTTGAAAATANACTCTGGAGAAATTGTTTACTTCATATTGAGTCTGCATCCCTTTTTCCTTTAAGTATGAACTCAGTGTTCAGCCCCCAATATCTTCCCTTATTGATGGAGAACCTCATTGTCTCGCTTCTATGAGCTTTCCTTTGGCGGAGGATTGAAGTGGTGGAGGCCCAACTGGAAGGAAATTAGTTTCTCGGTTTCGAACCATGCTGACACAGAAGTCTGTAACATTTTCACTTTTGATGATCATTTATTAATAGAAATACTCTTTTCCTGTCCAATTGATATCTTGAAAATATATTGACTTATTATTCCATGGGCATATTTGTCATTTTTATTAATGGATTATGCTATCTAATGTTCTAAACTTTTATATTATCACCGTACACTTGCTTTGCTTGTTTGTTGAGAACTAGTTGCAGGTATATATCTTTGGGTTCAAGTGCTCAATGATGGACTTCATCGAACATCTCGACAAGGTAGGACTCTTTCTTATCTCGCTTGCATATTGGTTTATATAGCATATGTTTGGGATAGAGTTGATTTCTATTAATAAATGATCAACATAAGTGAAAATGTTACAGACTTCCATGTCGGCATGGTTTGGAACCGAGAAATTAATTTCCTTCCAAATGGATCTCAAATCCCTCAAATGTATCTTAATATGGGAGGCATTCCTTCTTTTAACCCCGAGTCCAATCCTCGTACTTCTGGGTGGAATAATCAACCCGATGGACAAGCTTCGACTCAAGTTCCATCCTACAACCCTACCTCCTTGGTGCAAATTCCAACCAATACATTTGGCATGATGAATCCACCTCTATCATTTGGATTCCCACCCAGAGGAGGTTAGTTTCATGCTTTGGGCAACCCCCAAACTGGATCCAATCCGGCTAGGGGAAATTTCTATAACCCTCAATAAAACATTCTTGCTGGAATGATGCCCAACCAACCCTTTATGAATCATCCCAGAGGAGGGCCTTATAAGCTTGGACATGGCCATGGTGTTTACTAGAACCCTAGATGGCCTACAGTTCCTCAAGCACAATCTTTCCCTGGAGCTTGGGGCTAGATGTCGCAACTCTGTCTCCCTTTTCTGGCCACGCTTAATCTTCCAGACTTGTCTAAGTTAATGAATGGTCATGTGAGTCATGATCCTACATGCCCCCCATCCCCACCAAGATTCCTTCAGAAATACTGAAGTTAGAAGGTAATAATGGAGAGGATCTTGGTGATCACGTCACTACCTTTCACCTTTGGTGCTCACCGAATTCCCTTACTTACGATTCTATTTGATTAATATTATTTCAATGCACCCTCATCGGAGTTGTTGCGAAATGGTATACTGAGCTACCTAGGGGGCATATGGGACTTTTAGTTAGTTGGTGTTGGTTTTCCTTAACCACTTCCAGTTGTCCATTCATTACGATGCTGGCCTAGAATTGTTGTCAACTTTACGCCAGGATACCACCACATTTATTTTACAATGGTTCCTTAAGTGTTTGCACACTCCTATCTTAAAGGACATTTCTACTTCTAGGGTCACCAATGAGGAAGAAGCGATTTTTAGAGCCTAGCAGTTAGACTTGATATATGATCAGTCTGGGATGTTGTACCAGCTTCTTTCGAACTCACCGTGGTCAACTTACGACCCTAGACAAAAGCCCTGACCTCATGCCAACGACATTGTAGGTACCACCAATGTAAAGTCCGTAGACTCGGTGACAATCCATATGAAAGAGTTGTCTCTTAACCTGTCTGCAGGAGGGCCAACTTCGTCTGTGTCTTCCAACCCCACTCAGTCAATGGATGTACATTCTGTGAAATCTTCGACCAACCCAAATGGTAACCAACAACCAAGAGGGAATAAGAAGAAAGGATGTAATACTCGTAAGGGTGGGAAAAATGGTAATAAACCCAAGGACAATGGTAATAATGAGAAGACAAATGATAATGCTGGAGAGGGAAAATGACAAATACGTAAGGTGAAGTTTCCCTATAATCTTTGCACAGATGATCACATTACCCATTTATGCCCCAGACTTGCAAAAGTTGTGAGGCTATTATCTCTACCACCCGCCATGTTGATGAATCCATTCCCACATAATCAACACATGGCCTCAAGCTCCTCAAACACCGAAAATGAGACTGGTGGGAGTCAAAACCCATCGTTACAAGATGGCGACCATTTATGTATCAATATGGTCGATGAAAAAGTTAATGTAGCCACTCGATATCGAGATTATAGATCCTCACAAGCTATTCCTAGTCTAGAATCTCCTCCTCCTCCTCTGGAGACGACTTTATAGATTGAGAAACTAGAGCCACCGGCTCATATTCTAAAAGGAGTACTCAAGCGCTCTACCCACAATCCAAATGATAGAGCCTCCCAGAACATGGATGATTTTAGGGGCTAAATTTTTCTCATGGGCTAATTTTCCATGGTTTTTCCAAAACCGAGATTCACTATTTTAAAAATGATTCGCCCAAATTCTATAGGATAAAATTATTTAACCTTAAAAATTGCCAAAATTTTATAAAAACTATATAAAATCCTTATAAATTTGAATATTTTTACAAAAATATCGCCAAAGATTTATAGTTAGCATATGAAGGATTAGTAAGATTCACCAAGGTTTCTACATTTTAAAACAAATTTTCATCCTTAAAATCATCATTGGCCCATAACTACTCTATTGTTGAGAACCTGGGTCAAAAACCTTGTGCGATGTTGGCTTTGGAGTTACTCCAGACATGTCCTTCACAGAGGAATGCCTTACTCTCTGCTTCAGGAGCTTTAGAGCCCAGTGGCTCAAAATTTATCAAGTCTGACATCATGGATGTGAAGCCTTGCTTGCCTTACCATGTGGCTTTCCAAATTGACGTGGAGTACTCAAAGTATACCATCAAATGTGTGGTTGTTGATGAAAGCGTTTCTACGTGTGTGATACCCTTATCTATTGGAAAGCTCTCGGTTCTCCGACTCTTTCCAAGTCATCGAACATGTTGACTACTTTTCATGGTCATTACTTCTTCCCTCATGGTATTCTTACTGCCTTTCCGATCCAGTTAGGTGGGAAGATGGTAGAGGTGGAGGTAGAGGTAGTTGATGCACCTGTTGATTATAACTTGTTACTAGGACGTAATTGGACCTGTGGCATGGTTGCCATCGTATCGTCCGTATTCCATACCCTTTTTTTTCCCCATGAAGGGAAGATCGTGACGATCGACCAGTTATCCTTTCCTACTCTATGTCTAATGCATCTATTGGACCATCGATCCCTGTGATCGACAATTCTCATCTGGCAACTGAGAATATCGGTGTTGGAATGTATTCTTCCCTTATGGGTACTTTCGACTTCACGACACCGATTCACTATGTTTACACCATGTCCAGTAGGCCCGCCTCGACAAGGAGGTCCATTCCTTTCCACACTTCCTATTTTAGTGATCCGTGGACCCTACTTCCCTGACTTCGTCTTTTGAAGGTCAGTTGCATGCTAGAATGCCATGAATGCTTCTGAGAAACCTTGGGATGATATGCATCACCGCTCTTATTTTCTCCTAGAGCTTGAGAGAATTGAACAAGATGACTTCCGATATACTTTGAGTGAGACAGTCAGTCACGTCATAGTTCCACTTGATATGCATGACATTTATGCCAAAGGAAACATGGCAAGTATTTCTCCTACCATCACGATCAATATCTCTCGTATCCCTGGCAAGGTTGAAAATGTAAATATCAGTGCGAATTGTTCACCAGAAGAAATCCTGATCTACACCGAACTCTTCAAGGAATATCAAGAAATATTTTATTGGTAATATGAAGAGATGCTAGGATTCAACCCTCGTATTTTCGAACATGAGATTAGAACTTATCTGGATGCTAAAACTGTTCGACAACGTCTTATGGTTGTAAATCCCTGGAAGTCCTGTGCTATTAAGGTAGAGGTGGAGAAGCTACCTAATGTTGGCTCCATCTACCTGATTCCCTTGACTAAATGGGTATCCAACCCTATTCTTGTGGATAAGAAGCAAGGAACCATCCGTGTATGTATTGAATTTCATGACTTGAACAAGTCTTGTCCTAAAGAAAACTTCCTGACACCTTTCATCGATCAGATCCTCGACAAGTGTGCTGGAAGCGAAGTATTTTATTTTATGGATGGATTTTCAGGGTATAATCAAATTCAAATCAAACCTGAGGATCAACATAAGAAAACATTTATTTGTCCTTGTTGTACTTTTGCATACCAGAAAATTCCTTTCGGCCTTAAAAACACCAGAGAAACCTTCCAGCGTGCCATGAATTTCACTTTTCACGATCTTAAGAACATAGTAAAATCTTACCTTGATGATCTTGTTGCTCACTCTTGCATGAGAGTGGATCACGTTATACACCTTCGGCTTGTTTTTGAAATATTTTGTTACTATAGAATCTGGTTGAACCCTCACAAGTGCATATTTTGCGTTAAGTCTGGTCGTCTTTTCAGTTTTCTATTTTCTAAGACTGGGATCATGGTGGATCCACTAAAGGTTGAGGCAATACTTCGGTTGCCTCCCCCATGCATGATTAGACAACTTTAGGGTGTACAGGGGAAATAAATTTCTTCATCAGTTTATAGTGAACTATGCCACTATCACTAAGGGTTTCATGCATCTCTTGAAGAAGGACACCCCTTTTATCTGGGATGAGCGAGCCCAAGAGTCCTTCGATGCTTTGAAGAAATCCTTGGTATCGACGCTTTTGTTGAAGCTTCTTGACTATAGTAGAGATTACTTACTTTTTATCCTCGTGTCTGAAGATACGATTGGTATGTTTCTGGTTCAGGAGGACGATGAGCTCCACGAGCATGTCGTCTACTATATTAGTCGAACCTTAGTCGATCCTCAAATTAATTATTCCCACATTGGAAAGCTAGATTTGGCTGTCGTTCACGTAGTCCAACGTTTGCATCACTATATATTACTTTGAAAGACTACTGTGGTTGCCAATATCAATCCATTTCAATATGTCTTTACTAGGCGTATCATAGGGGGAAAATATAATAAATGGATTGTCATTTTACAAGAGTTTGATCTTGATTTCGCTTCCACGAAATCCAAGAAATCCCTAGTATTTTTGGATTTAATATCCGATTTTCCATGATTAGATGAGGATTTTATCCATGTTGATTCGTTTGTGGATGAACACATTTTTCTTGTCTCGTTGACTGACCCCTGGTATGGAGACATTGTTCTCTATCTTCAAACCTTAAATTTCCCTTAACATCTCTCACGAGATGATCGACGACGTGTAAGATACCAAATTAATAAATATATTATTGTCAGTGACACTTTGTATTATCGAGGAATAGACAATATCTTGCATCGTTGTTTAACTCACAAAGAGGTTGAGTATGTCCTGAATGATTGCCACATTGCGGCTTGTGGTGGTCATCTATTCGGGCTTGTGACAACCCAAAATATTTTGTGAACTGGTTATTTCTGGCCTACTATTTTAAATATTGTATTGAAGCTGTTAAGAGGTGTCACTCCTGCTAGGTGTTCACTCAGAAAATGCGCTCGCAGCCAGCCCCTCTTCACTCAGTCATTACCGTCGGTCCCTTCACCAAGTGGGGGGCTGGACTTTGTGGATTGCAACCCAACTTTGGTTGGGGGGAATCAACACATTATCATGCTCATCAACTACTTTACTAAGTGGCATGTGTCCATGCCTACAATTAAATCCTATGGGAAGATTGTTGCCTTCTTCATATTCAATAAAAATATTTCCTGATTCTGTATCCTGAGTGAGATTGTCACTGATCATGGCAGTCACTTTTAGAACAAGATGATGGAAGGACTAGCAGCTAATTTAGGGTTTATACATGGTCATTCTTCTCCTTATCACCCCCAAGAAAATGGACAAGTAGAGGCTGTCAACAAGTCTCTCAAGACAATTTTGCAAAAAACTATCAGTCAGAGTAATTTCGACTGGCATATCATGCTATATCTCACACTCTGGGAATAATTAACCTCGGTCAAGAATGCCATCATATTTTCCCCTTTCAAGTTAGTACATGGTGTGGAGTCAATTTTACCTATTGAATGTGAAATCCCTTCTCTTAAGTTGGCAGTCGCACTCGTACCTAACACTTTTGATCTCAAATGATGCCTTGTACACCTAGAGAGTATTGATGAGAAGTGTCGAGACGCCTCTACAACTATCAAGGTGAACAAAAGATGTGTCAAGGTCCATTATGATAATTATGTTTGTCCTCGGTTGTACGCTAAGGGTGACTTGGTCCTCTTGTATGATCAAGCCAAATAACCACTGGGGGAAGGAACATTTAAACCCATGTGGCATAGTCCTTACATCGTGCAACACATGTTAGAAAAAGGAGCCTATGAGTTAGAATATTATGAAGGGAATAGGATGGCCTAGCCCAGAAATGGGCTCTACTTGAAAAGATATTACGCTTGAGCCTCAGCCTTGGGGAGAACTCTCTGTATACTAATGTAATTTAGTGTATATATATATTTCCTTTCTTTTTCGTCTTCGGGTTGCTTATTGAGTTTTCACTTGGTTGACAAATGTCAATGGAGTCTTCGGTCTACCTAGGATTTGTAGACGGAGCCAGTCGTCATACAAGGAGCTTGGATGGTTTACTCACCCGAGGGTCTACTGGTGTCTTGAGGTGGCGTATGCCTAGGGCCATCCACGAACAATGTGGATGAATATAGCGTCATTATAGAACTTTTGCATGATGCTATCTCACATGGTATTCGTTCTTTAGAAGTTCACCTGGATTCCCAGTTAGTAGTATGTCATTTGAACGACAGTTATCACGTGCGTGATCCTACTTTAGTCCATCGATTCCTACGGGTACATATTTTAGAATGATAGTTTGATTTGATTACATCTTATCATATTCCTAGGATTTCTAATCATGTATCCGATGCTTATGATAATTTCATTTTAGATTGACATTTGTCACATAACTAAAGCAAAGAAAACCATCTCATCAATGTACACATTGTAAAATATAAGTAAAGCTGAATATCCCTTTACAAAATTGGATCATTAGGGTTAAACAACCAATACTACAATATCCACGAAATCTATGCATGTGGCACCGAATGAGTGTCATGGTAACAAACTACGACGTTTGTGAGACACCTAAAGAGTCACACCCATGCTCTGCATACACCAACCACCTATCGTTGCATGGATTCAAGAAGATACT
Source organism: Picea sitchensis (assembly GCA_010110895.2). Lineage (NCBI taxonomy): Eukaryota > Viridiplantae > Streptophyta > Pinopsida > Pinales > Pinaceae > Picea > Picea sitchensis. Next base: position 7,880 of record SNQJ01S0123290.1, on the reverse strand, counting down.
CTACCTGAACCATGGGAATCGTGTGAGTCAAGCGAGACAGGTTTTTGATGGGTGTTCTATATGCACTAAAAAATCTTAATTAAATTGTCAACCCAGGGTAAGTAAACCTAAAGTTGTATCACTATATATGCCAAGGAAKAAATGTTAGAGGCAGTATAGTCTAACTAAGGAAATGGTTTATTTGAGAGATAATCTACTTAAGTAAAGACTATCAATGAGAAAACCCTATCAAGGAACTTAAACTATTTACCCTAAGTAACTTTTGAACAATGGATCGATGGATTGTCCTAAGAAAACAAATGAAAATGCTAAAATGAACAAGTTAACTTAATTAATATAATGAGAAAAATAAATCCATCTATTTAATTTATTCAACTTAATGAACAATAGCAACATAAAAACTAATTTAATCAATCTATTCAAATTAATGAGCATTAACAGGTAAACAAACAAGCAACTACCCTATTAAAACTTATGCAACAAGTAAACTAATAAAAAATACTCAACATACAACTAATCAACTATTAAGCAAGTGAAATCTATTCTTAAGATGGAATCTATAATTACTTATAATCTACAAAAGGAAATCTTAACCTATTGAATTAAAAACATCATGACAATATTCAAAGATTAATCAACAATTACTCTTAATATATGATAAAAAGAAACTCAAATATAATGATGATGATTATGTCTTCGGTGTCTTATGACTTCATGATGGAATCTAGAAATTAGTGATAGCTCAAGAGGAATAATTTAAATATTAACTTCTATGGAGAAATGAAAGGTATGAATCAGGCAATCTAATGAGAGCTTAGCCATCATAGAAGAAATATCAACTATCCTGAAAATCCATGTGATTTATTAGTTTATGCATTAATCATCAACACTATTGTAATTAATTCAAATACACTCCTATGCTAATGTAAGCTAATTCACACAATTATAAACTTATAACTAAAACTTTACTCAAACTTAGACTTTTATTTAGAATTGCAAGTTAAATCTAAAATGACAACTTCACGAAATAAACTAAACTAATCCTATTATTAACAATTCAAATTGCAAATTGAAATACTCATAAAAACATGATTCAAATCCTACTTCTATCTCAACATACTACGATAAAATTGATAAACAAACTAAATAGCAAACTAGATAAGCAAATTAAAAATTAAAACCAAAACTAGCAACTATTTATCCATCAAAACTTTGGCAAAGAAACTGTATATTCTGCATTAACTCAACAATTTGTTTTACTCAATACTTTGTTCTAACTATTTTACTTCAATCTGCAGAAATTCAAACTAGCATTTAATCACACAACAATGTTAGTAGCTAAGATTGCAAGCTATTGACTAATTAATTAAAAAAACATAGCATATTAACACTATCCTTCACAAGCAATTTGCAAAAAGGAAATTGAAACAATTTAAGCTATGAACATCAAACACACAACATGTAAAATGATAAAAATACATATAACATAAAATGAAATAAATGACAATTGCACAACTCGAATACTAGCTAAATATTCAGCCAAACCATTGGTGCCCCCCCCAATAGGTCGTGGCTAGTCCTCAACAATGAATCATGAGCTCAAGCAACATGATTTTGGCATTTAAATTAAAAACACAGTCTTGCACAAGTTTATGGAAATGTCTAAAATTACACAGCAAAAACAATTCTATCTTCACAATTCTTAACTTAACTTTTGTCTGACCACTACTGTGGTATTTATAGTAGTTACAATTCGAGAGGTCGACCACTGGAAGGGTCAACCTCCTCTAAATACAACAAATTACATGAAATAACTTCAAATGCGCTAAAACTTCCTATGGCTTCTAGAAACCAAATGAGCCACTCAATGCTCAATATAACAACCTAATCCAAGATGTCAAGAGCTTAGTAGCTGGAGGACATGAGCATGAGAAAAACCCATGTTGTTTATTCTCCCAACACAGGCGATCGATATAAAAACCGCCAACTCGCCCATGGTTTTAGTGCTGAATGGAGTGTTGGATGCAATGCCAGATGGAGTACCGGATGCAGTGCCAGATGGAGTACTGGATGAACTACTAGATGGAAAAACACCATGCGATTTTGCCCTGTGACACACAAATTGCGTATTATCTCCTTGTAATCATTAAATCATGTTGAATTAAACTTAAAACCATCACATAACATCAATTATACACTCCTGGTATAAGATATGACGATTTGATATAAGAATCCTTCAAAAATTCTTCAAAATAGTAAAATACACATATAATAGCAGTGAAAAAGGATCTAATCATCATCATTAATTTATCCAAATCATGAGCCCAACATTACCCCCACACCTAATATTTTGCAGGTCCGACTGCAAACAAAAAAATAATTTCCCCATATGACTAGACTTGCTGAGAAGGATTAGCTTTAGAAGATTCTCCCTCTTGTCTTGAAGATTTTGTCTTCTACCTGTTATGTTGTTTCAATTGTGTCCTGATGTTGTGATTGGTTTTTTTCATTTCATCAACCAATCATTGGAGGGAATTTAGCTTTGCTTGTAGTATTGCATTGTCATGGTGAAGATGCTTATGCAAAGTCTTCCTCTCTTCCAATTGTTGCAGTAGCTAGACATTTTCACGTTGTAGATTTTCAATGGTTGGAGTATGATCAGATATCTCAGATGAGGGCTTGGATCCCTTAAAATATGTAGAAATTCTATCAATTTTGGGGTCTGGGGTAGGCATCTGTGAGGTAGGAGTAACATGGGGTTTATGAGGAGAAGTAGGTTCATATTTTGTCTATCTATGAGGCTCCAATTATTCTACATAAACTTCCCTAAGTATTTTATGAGGGCTTTCAAGATTAGAGGATACTTGGATAGGGTTCAAAGTGGTTGGGTTTTTTTAATAAGGTTTTCCTCTTGTATTTCAGGTACTCTTTCGAAAGTATCCTCTATTGAATCAATTAGATCCTCTACTATTTGTGGGGACTACAGGGAAGTCTTGTTGAATTACCTCTTGTATATTTTTGGGTGTAGGACCAATAGACATTAAAGGCATCAGGGAGTTAGCAATAGGCTTCTTGGTCTTCTTTCCTGATGAGGCTGTAGAGGCATCAACAAGTTTCTTGGATTTTTTCTCCAGTAAAGGGATAGCTTGAGTAGGAGAGTTTGGAGTCTTCGGAGAATGGGGTTTGGATGGAGTAACGGTCCCTAGATCAAGTGTTTTCTTGCTAGTCTTGATTGTAAGGTGAGGGTTTGAAAATTGGTAAATGAACTCATCCCATGTTTTCCCTTGTTTTTCCAACTCGGTTAAGACAAGTAGTTTGTTGAGTCCATGGTGGAATAGGCTGTTATGGGGATTGGTTACATTCTTTCATACTTGAGAAGACATCTTCTCCAGACTCTTTAAGAAGTAAAATGGAAAATTCAATGGCTTATTGAATTGAAAGTGAGATAATAATGGAAAGTGGCAGGCTTTAAAGACAAAATATCTACCTTCACACGCGTTCATTCTAGTGATGAATATGAGAGGGTTGATTAGCTCCTATTTAATCCACTCCTTGGATTATCCCTTAGCTCCAGATATATTTTGTAATTTAGGTTTGAATACCCTATTATAGCTCACTCGTGGCAACTAGTGGTGTTTAAACCAGCTGTCTCCAACTCTTGGAAGCTTTGTGGTTGAGGCAATTGATTCCTCAAAGACCACGAAGGTGAGAGACCCCATGTGCACCAACTTTCCATCAAATCAAAGGGAGAATTGCATAGAAACATTGTCATCATGGCATTTCAAATGAGCCAAGAAAGACCCCCACTCTGTGCGAAGGAACACTTCCCTGCACTGTGCGAACTCGAGGATGGAAAAGAGGTCAACGTAGGAGGACAACTCATACCATTTGGGCATGGTGGAAGTGTGTGGAATATACAGAGGGAAGAATTTGACATATGTCGAGTGTGATTAGGCCGAGGATGAGTGTGATTAAGCAGAGGGTGAACGTAATTGAGCATAGGGTAAACAAAATGAATAAATGGGTCAACGATTTGAGCAATCCCTCCATTTTTTAATGTGCCTAGGGTGTAAACAGTTGCATTCATCACAAAAAAATTTCCATGTTTGAGCATGAGTGCGTCGATTTCAAATTCAATGAGCATATTTTGGGAGGCAATTGTAATGATGAAGGAGTTAGATCAATTTCCAAGTCTTTGACTTGGAAATTTCATCATAAAAATGCTCAGGAATTGTATCATTTAATCTCAATTGTCGTTAACTAAATCAAATAAATGCAATTGATTTCTGGTTACCTGAATTCATGGACATTTACTGTGTGTATGTATCTTGTTCGATCCTTCATATGGCGCATCATCTGACACCTCATATGGTATTTTAAATGGCACCTCATACGACACTCCATATGGAACTCCATATGGCACTCCATATGGTAGTACCCTTGTGCGAAATGAAATTTATTCATCCTATAATGGATGTTTTGTCCATAACATTTAGTCTTAGAATGATTTTGACAGTCACAATGAATAGGAGTAGAGGAAGGATAATAGTGTTCCATTATTATTATTTTTTTGCATCGTGCTCACACAATCCATTCCTCTATCTCTCATAAGGCATGTAATCTCAACTCTGTAATGAAAAGTTTGTAACGACAATAAACCAGTTAAGTGGTTTGTTAAGGGAATGTACAATAGTTTATAACACACAGGGAATTAACATTTAGAAGTAAAATAACTATTGATATAATATCCTGTATCATAAAAACAATACACAATTTTTTACAAAGATTCTATTTCTTCTAGGCAATGTTATCATTTGTCAACTCATGAAACCCCTCCCCCACACCTAAGTATTGTGACACCTCATAATAAAAAATATAGGAAACTAGTCAATTCCCCAATAGCCAAAGATTTACAGCTTGTTAAGTGTAGAGATAAATTTCACATATCAATTTGACGAGGTAGTTAGAATATGGCCCCACCTATAGGATATAACATCCTATATATAGTTAAGAAGAGGTAGGCAAGAGAGTTTCGAGATAGTCTCAAATTTAGTTCCCAATGGAAAATTTATGGAGTTCATTAACCTTATCTTAACCATACATACTTCATGTCATCTTTGTCTACAAGTAATGTCGTACATCAGGACAAGTTTAAATTTCTTATTTTATTTTTTGTTAGATTATCATCCTCACTAGGTAGAATGCCCCGCTACCAACAAGCATGTTTAGTACTCCGACGGGTTTACCTAGTCATACCATAGGTCGGTACCTGCTGCCAACAAACCTGTTCAATATATTTACTGGTTATCCTCTTACACCCTCAGAGACTGGCCCTCCATCGTTTTTGATATTTTAATATAAGATTGCTTTGTGCAAGAATATGGGGGGGCAACTCTGAAAACAATTTTTTTTTTTTTTTTTTCAATTGTGATGGTATTTATTTTAGAGGATGACTTTCCGTTATATATTCCTTAGTGATTGTCCTGATGTAAGGGGTACATAAGCAGATGTAGCCTATCTAAAGATATGATATAATCAAGTATTTTTAGTGTGTAGTGGATGGTACCATTGTGAAAAACAAAAATGTATCTTCAGGCTCAACTCACTTTCTTCCTTTTTTTTTTTTATGTTTCCATTGCTAATCGCTAATCGGACCTCCTTGTTACTCTTTTAAAAATAATTTACTCACTTACTCAGGGTTCTTGGGGAAACTRTACAAGTGACCTCTAAKCTTGATGGTTATARTATCACTTCCTTATATAGTGGTGAAGGTTTTTAAGGGAAACTGCTATTTAAGATKCCTTRAGAAAAAAAGAAGATGAARATCTTTGYAAAAATATGGCTAATTACATCAAGTAATTATTCATTTGATGCTTAGTAGACTAAAAGGTTAAAATATAGAAAWWKTTTGAAGAAAAATCCTTCCTTTAAATCTCCTTGAAACTATCCACTCCTGGTGAAATAAATACCTACAAAAATCTCTATAATTKTATATCAACAAAATTAAAAATTATTTACATATGTACAGTCGAAAATTCAGAAAACATTCAAGAACAATGGGGGACTAACCCATCTACTAAGGCCAATGCCTTTTCAGTTGACATGACATGTAGAAAATATTGTTTGGAAATGGGCCTGTGATAAAGTTTGGGTCGGTGTCCATTTACTACAAAGGAGACTTGTCCATCGTCGATTGTTTTGATTTTCACAGCCCCATTGTCATACATGGTGAATACCTCGTAAGGAACCAACCACTGTGTGGTGAGTTTTCCTTTGAAGGTTTTAAATCAGGAATCAAACAACAAAGCCCAATCACCAGGTTGGAAGTGTTTCTTCTTAATAAACTTGTCATGCCACTTTCTCCTTTGGTTTTGGTCTAATATTGTTCATTGGATAACATCTTGTCTGATCTCATCCAAATAATTTAATTGTAGGGCTCATTATTTCTGAGCCTCATCTAAGTTTAATCCCAATTCTACAGAAATACGGAAGGTCCTTACTTGAAATTCTATTGGTAGAAGTACTTGTTTCCCGTATACTAGCTCGTACGGGGTATGCCCAATGGTGTTTCTCCATGTGGTCCGATAGGCCCAGAAAGCCTCTGGAAGCCTATCATCCCAATCCCGATGATATAATTGAACAATATTGGTTAAGATAGCTTCCAGAACTTTGTTTGTAGACTTTACCTGACCATTAGCTTGTGGGTGGTATGGGGAAGATTTACAGTGTTTAATCCCATATTTCTCTGTTAGTTCTCTCATCATCTTGGAAGTGAATTGAGTGCCTTGGTCTGTAAAAATTTCCAGAGGAATATCAAAGCGTGTAAATATGTCTTTATAGATGAATTCGACAACGGATTTTTCTGTAGCCCTAAATAGGGATTTTTCCTCTACCCACTTGGTGACATAATCTGTACAAACCAAAATATAATTTTTCTTAGGAGACATGGGTAAAATTGGTCCTACAAAGTCAAGGGAACATTTCTTGAAAGGTTCTATCATAACTTGGGCACACAAGGGAATTTCGTCAGCTGACGTGGGTCTTCCTATTCTCTGACAAATATCACAACTCCTCACATACTTGGAAGCATCCTTGAAAATGCTACGCCAATAGTAACCTGAATGTAACACCTTGTATGTTGTTCGTTTGTTAGAAAAATGGCCACCACATGGTCCATAATGAAAACTTCATAGTATTTATGGTATCTCGTCTTCTCGGACACATATACGAATAATCAAATCATGACCTATATGAAAAAGGTCATGGCCAACCCAAGAGTAATTGGCACTTTGTGTGATAATTCTACGTTTTTCATGAGGTGACAAATGACATGATAACTTCCTAGTATCGAAATAGTTTTCCATATCTACAAACCATGGGGTATTTACATAAAGGGAAAAACGGTGCTCGTATGGGAAACTATCATCTACAGGAATTTCATTATCCTCATTTTTTATTCGTGAAAGAAAATCAACTACCAAATTCTCCTTTCCAGGTTGGTCAAGCATGGTGATATTAAACTCTTGCAATAGCAAGATCCACCTAGTCACTCGACCATTAGTTATGGATTTATTCATGAGAAATCTAATGGCGGAATGGTCTGTATGTACAAATACTTTGTAACCTATGATGTAGTGGAGAAACTTATTGATAGCATGAACTACTACCAAGAATTCCTTCTCGGTAACTGTCTAGTTTAACTCGATAGGGGACAAGTTATTTCTCAAAAAATAAATGGCATAGGATTGTTGGTCCTCCTTCTGCCCTAATACTCCTCCTATTACGGTGTCAGAGGCATCAGTGGATATGTGAAATGGGAGAGCCCAATTGGGCCCCCTAAGAACTGGTGCCACAGGCATCTTATCTTCCATGGTTTCAAA
>SNQJ01S0123289.1:546-26759 GCA_010110895.2 Picea sitchensis | reverse complement strand
CACCTCAAAATCACAAAAAGTGTGATTTAATGTTCACTTTACCAAAAAGTGACATTTTGCACTTTAACCAAAGTCAAGTACAAAATAGACATAAATGACTAAGGACAAAAAGCCAAATGACTTTCCCACATGTGCTAAGGAGGTATAACACATGGGGAACACCTCCCAAGGTACACAAATCAACAGAAATAAGGGTAAGTACTCTAGGGTTTTCTTGGGGTTTTGTAACACACACACACACATATAGTCAATTACATATATATCGTATGTTTTTAATAATAATCATGCAAAGGGGTTAGAGCAAGTTACCTCTTTTTGGTAGCTAGTAGCACACATTGCTCTCTTTCCATGTTTTTTAAAAATTTGTCGTGCTTATTAAATTTTTCTTTTAGATTTTTGAAATATGCATCGCTACCAATATACTCCTTCCATATTGTTGTAGATATTAACCCTAAGGATAAAAAAGAGAGACTCCATCACACTAATAAGCACACACAAATACAAATATGTAATGATATTAATAATGATTCCGATATTTAAAAATGTAATATAATACAACTTGATCCAATGTTTTGGGTCACAACAGATCATCCTCCTTCGCCGCATTATCAGGGGCAAGCAGACAATCCCCCAGCCCATCATCCTCGTAGAGATTGGTGCTCGCCCCTTTCGGCTTGAGACAATGTTTAGCCTCATCTCACTCCTGCACTGCCTTCGAAGTTCGTCGATACAACAAAGGGACGAGACCGATATCCTTACTTGGCCTACCGTTCATTGGAGTCCCTTGCATCCATTAGCTCTTTGGTTCGTTCTCGATGTTGGTATGCTGGGGTCTCGAATCTTCTAGCATTTGTTGGCATTACGATGGATTGAATCCCTCCATTAAGATACTCCCTTGCTGCACCCATCCACCTATTACCTACATGACAAGACATGAACACAATCATCACAGACAATATCTACAGGTAGTTTGTGCGGGTCACTTGGATAAACCCTCAGGGTGAGTTGCGTCTGAAGATGGCCTTCTATGAAAAACACTTCACTGTTATGAGGGATGGACTCATTATTCAACCCCATTACATACTTCGCCATTAGATGCATGCCCTTCAGATCCCCTTGGGACAATTTAGAGTTGGATATCATAGGCCATGAATTGAGATTGATCACCATATTTGTATATTAGACAAGATCTGCCTGCTGTGCCATCTCCATGAGGTTGAGATGGATGAGCACTTTATCTTCCGTTGCCCGGTTTACTACGAGATCTGGGGATAGTTCCATTGTATTTTTTGAGAGTTACAGATGCTTGGCAGTTTCTTTAGTTACCCTGACCAAAGATGCTTGGCCTTATAAATGCAGGAGGCCCTCTGCCTCTGCTCTTCTATCCACCAACCACATCCACTCCCTAGACTTGCCCCTACCCATGATTACTCCCTTTTTCATGGTGCTCCCGAATAGGGGCACCAAGTGGAGGATAGACAGAGATGACTCTAGATGAGTGAGGACATGGAACTCTATCCTCGCCTCCGTGATACCCCAACGGTGCCTCATACTAGTAGTCAGTGCAATTGCCATATGATATCTTCCAGACCTCAACGACGAGTCTGTTCCATCTAGCAACATCGCACTCATTCGAGCTCCTCGCCTACTTATTTCAAAACATACATCTATTTTGAATTTTCTCCATTCGGCCTTGGATGCTAGGAGAGATGCTTCCAATGGATCAAGATCTCTTACTATTGGTACCATAGGCTAAACAACCACTCATTTTGTACATCTCGAGCTTTCTTCCTTTCTCTTGGGTCGACTCTCCATTCTTTGAAGTAGGTCTTCCAGGGTTTTTAGATTGCTATTTTACTTCTTGTTTCTTGCCTTTATATAGGAGTTGTTTTAGTGCACCCGCTTTGGGTAGACATCATTGTACCCAAAACAATCCCATTGACCTACTTTAGTGGTCATGTGTAGGACATTGACACATTTATCTTATCTTAGTCATTTAGAGGAAGTTTTAGGTCTTATTTTAGGACCAAAAGGTGATTTTAGCCTAAATAATATTTACAAGAAAACAAATATCCCTTGTGGTCATTGTTGAGGCTACCTTCAATAGGATTATATGTTTTCCAATAACATTTAGCTTTAATTCTATACATAAAACCAGATATTACACTTAATTACAATTTATTTTCTTACTAAAAAAATCTTACCAATATAGTTTTTATGTAACAAATTCGATATTTATAATTAAATTATATTAGTTAAAATGCTTTTCAACATAGAATGTCTCAATTAAATGCTTTAATAAAAATATTTTGTTATGACAAAATCGTTTTCTTGGCTTTCAGTTGGGATGATCCTTGTACTAATGCCNCTCTTCTATCCACCAACCACATCCACTCCCTAGACTTGCCCCTACCCATGATTACTCCCTTTTTCATGGTGCTCCCGAATAGGGGCACCAAGTGGAGGATAGACAGAGATGACTCTAGATGAGTGAGGACATGGAACTCTATCCTCGCCTCCGTGATACCCCAACGGTGCCTCATACTAGTAGTCAGTGCAATTGCCATATGATATCTTCCAGACCTCAACGACGAGTCTGTTCCATCTAGCAACATCGCACTCATTCGAGCTCCTCGCCTACTTATTTCAAAACATACATCTATTTTGAATTTTCTCCATTCGGCCTTGGATGCTAGGAGAGATGCTTCCAATGGATCAAGATCTCTTACTATTGGTACCATAGGCTAAACAACCACTCATTTTGTACATCTCGAGCTTTCTTCCTTTCTCTTGGGTCGACTCTCCATTCTTTGAAGTAGGTCTTCCAGGGTTTTTAGATTGCTATTTTACTTCTTGTTTCTTGCCTTTATATAGGAGTTGTTTTAGTGCACCCGCTTTGGGTAGACATCATTGTACCCAAAACAATCCCATTGACCTACTTTAGTGGTCATGTGTAGGACATTGACACATTTATCTTATCTTAGTCATTTAGAGGAAGTTTTAGGTCTTATTTTAGGACCAAAAGGTGATTTTAGCCTAAATAATATTTACAAGAAAACAAATATCCCTTGTGGTCATTGTTGAGGCTACCTTCAATAGGATTATATGTTTTCCAATAACATTTAGCTTTAATTCTATACATAAAACCAGATATTACACTTAATTACAATTTATTTTCTTACTAAAAAAATCTTACCAATATAGTTTTTATGTAACAAATTCGATATTTATAATTAAATTATATTAGTTAAAATGCTTTTCAACATAGAATGTCTCAATTAAATGCTTTAATAAAAATATTTTGTTATGACAAAATCGTTTTCTTGGCTTTCAGTTGGGATGATCCTTGTACTAATGCCACCTGTTATGTAATGATATCACTTGCTACACAATGGCTTGGCAATATTTACGCTCTAATCACACCATGGTCACTTCTTACATTAAACTTTGTGACATCGACTACTTTTGTATGGTAGTTTGTCTTTACTACATTGATAGGGATAGGTGTCCCTATATTGGAAATGGGGTGTGAGGAAAGGTTCTTTTAATGATAGTTCTGACGTGTGTGGCTAATATTTAAAAGGTTGAGAATATTTTCATTGTCGATCTTTAATGGGTGGTTTTGATTACATAAACTTATGTTTGATATGATTAATAGAAGGTTAATTTCTTAGATGTCAAGGTTTAGCAAAAGATTTAGCCACATATCACATGCTTCCGTCCAACGACCATCGGTTCACATTGCGCTGGTAGTGGCGGGCTCCTTCGCAGGGTAGTGACGGCCTCTTGTGCTGGTAGTGGTGGCCTCCCTCGCTTGCCATGCATTAACTTAATGAACCACAAGTTATGTGGCGACGCTAGTTCTTTATGAATTTTAATATTTGCCGCTACTTATCTTAGTCATTTAGAATATTTGCCGCTACTTCGCTACTTGTTTAAGGAAATCTTTCAAAGATGGTCTTAATCTTTTGATCCGAAAAGCCATGCTCAAGATTTTGAGAGTACTTTTCAAACTAGTTTAATACTGCAGAAGTACTTGTGATCTCCATGGTAATGGATGCATTGAAGTCAACTGAGTTCTACTTGGAGATTGGTTTAATATGTTGCTTCAACAGTTTTTGGTTGCGATTGGTAGATCTATATGAATGTCTTTCTCAGTCTTGGAAAACCCTTTCTTAAAGAAGTGTCCTTAATCTACCCCTATGCCATGGGTTTCTTCATAGTTGAGTTTGATTCACGAAAAAAAGATCTCATTCTTCAACTGGGTCTAGGTTTTAGGGTCTCTCTACTCTTTGCATGCATTAGGGGAAATTTGAGGTCTAAAATGGGCCTCATAAGGAAAATAATAAAATAATAGTTCAAATAATAAAATAAGAGTTATGAATTTCCAAAGGGAAAGAAATAGAACAACCGTTTTAATCGTATTTTTGATTTATCTCCTTATAGGTTGACACAAATTTCAAGTGTAGGCACTTGTTGGATGCATAATTAAATTCCGCATCGAAGGAGTACCCACTCTGCATACTTTTGATAGACCTAGATTTGTGAGGATATTTAGACACTTAGGAGTTAATTAAGATCAACTTGGTCTAATGTGTCTTAAAAAATGTGTTTCTTTAGTATGCATTAGTGTGCATTTGTAGTTATGTAATCCGATGGTCATGATATGTTCTAGACATAAAGTGATCCGACAGTTCATATTCTCTTCAATCACTATATTAATCTGTGGCTTATCATCTGATTGGTCCATGATCTCTATTTAAAGAGCATGGAGGGTCATTTGCTAATGATTGATTATTTAAATCTACAATTCTAACAATATATGACCGAGATTTTGGACAAAACCGATAAGGAAATATGTCATTCAAAGAGTTAAAACATAGAACATTTAGACCAAGCTTTTTCTAGGCATATATTCTAAGAAATAGAAAAATAAATTTAACATTTTGACGAAGCTAGTGCGATGGAATATGTGGAAATCGTGCTAATGAAAATATGCAGGGCGCCTTGAGCCAGTGCGACAAATGGCGTGGTGGAGTGTGACGAGACGAGGTCCGTATGACAAACAATGAAGTGGAATGCGACAAAATGAGTTGAAGTTTGGCAATTAAGAGAGCGAGTCACCGCGGGACGAATTTTCAACTCCATTGTAATAATTTTTTTTCTCATTGTTACTATCTTGACACTCATGCTGCCATTCTCTCACCTTGTGATGATTGTCTTCTACCATGTGTTGCACAGCTTCATGCTGCCATTCCAACAACCATTTTCGGGCCTCTACCAATTCCACGATGTTTTTCGTAGTGTTTTAGTCAGAATTCAGATCATGCTCCTCATTACTACACTGCTCACTTTAGTCTTTTTGCTCGATCATGGGTTTGCATTCAACCTTTGTGGCCTCCACTAGAGACAGATCGACCTCCGCATGGCTTCCTTACCGCACACAATTAGTCTCGGGCACTCATTTTTCTTCTTTGTCTCTTCATGTTCCTCGTCAGTCACCGCAATGGTCCGCACGACCTTTATTGCCTCGGCCCCAACCAAATCCACGCTCAAATCCACCTCTCTTGTCTGCTCTTCTTGGGCACGACTTTGGTGTTCGGTTTCAACCCACGGGAGCAACACCTGCTCTCCTAGCTAGAGGGTCATCACGTCCAGTGGCCTGAGCCCTAGCTTGCATTGCCATTACACGTCTACGACCAACACCAAGTGATGAACCTCAGCCTTTAATCCTTTGATCTAGACTCCTGAACGCAGGATCCCTGACTTTGTTGTCTCGACTAAAATTATGCTCCAATTGGGATACTTTTGCATCCTTGGTAGTGTAGGTGATGCCCTCGATCTAACAATTCTATGTTGCCTCTATATAGCTCACCGCTCTTTAACTCAACCATCACCACATGGCCGACTTCCTCATGAAGTTGCTTCACAGGTATCCCCAAAATTCTACTCCAGAGTTCAACCCAACCCATTCCACTTTCTTATAGTAGTCCATATACCCATGCCCATAGTGGATAGATCAAGAACTTCAAGAACCTCATAGTCATTCTTCAACCACTCTCCTGAGAGACTCTAGGTTAACCTTGCTTTGATACCATTTGTTAGGAAATAGAAAAGCGAAAGAAAAAACAAAAAAAAACAAGAACATAGCAACATGCACACATAAATCACATGAGATTTCTCCTAGTAAACCCTTACAGGAAAAACCAACCAACAACAGATCTATTATTGGTTGGTTTTTCCCATAAGGGTTTTCCAGGATAAATCTCATGTGATTTACGTGTGCATGTTGCTATGTTCTTATTATTTTTATTTCTCTTGTGATTTATTTCCTAACACATGGTATCATATAGCCTCACTTTGAGGGGGGTAGGAACTTGGTAATTACCCCAAGCCAAGTTTAAAGAGGGGAATGTTAGGTTAAACTTGACTTGTGAAAGATTCAAAGTTGTTATGTCAACAATGATGTTTTTGGGCCCATCGTTTTTGATAGCCCATGGTATTGTGCTTGTGGATTGCATGTAAAAAATCCTTTAAATACTAGGATTAAGATACTCCATTGTAATCAACCTGGAGTTGAGGGGTAAAGGCTCACTTCGCCAGCTTGGCAAGATTTGGTTAAGGGAACAAATACATCTTTGACTAGTTTCTCTTGTAAGGGTTTTCTAGGGTAAATCATGTGTCAATGATGTGTGCATGATTGACGTGTTTTTGTTGTTGCTGGTTTTTTTTCTTTGCTTATTCCTAACAACTGGTATCTGAGCCATAGTGAGGAGAAGATAAGTGTAGACGTGGTGGAGAAGTCTGAAAATGTCGATAAGAAGAGTCACAAACATGCCCAACACGAGAACAGGAAAGGAGGCACTACAAATGTTCAAGAAAAATGCAAGAAGCAGGTGGAGGTCAAAGCAATGACAAGGTGAGATGATGGCATCATTTGTAAGTGCCGACAAAATAAGTATTGGACATGGTGGGTGCAATCCCATGGAGTCATGAAGGAAATAACAACATTTAAAAAATAATAAAAATTATTGTTATAATGGAGTTGAAAATTTAATGTAAATGGGCATACCACTATAAGACTTGGTTAGGCATGCGTACCCCTCATAAATTATCAGTAAAGTCTAGAGGTAGACCTAGGTGATGGGGGTGACATGCTGGATTCTTGAATACCCTGGTTATAAACTTTTTAGGGGGGTAGGACCTAGGTAATTACCCCAAGTCAAGTTTAAAAGGGGGAATGTTAGGTTAAACTCGATGAATCGATGAAAGAGTCAAAGTTGTTAGGTTTCAGGCACATGGTTTTAGTAGCTCGTGGATTACATGTAATGAAAGCCTTTAAAAAGCTAGTGACACTCCATTGTAATATGTTGAGAATTGAGTGGTGAAGGCTCACTTGGTCGGGGCCAGGAGGCTGGCCTGATTGGTTGGATTTGGTCAAGGGAAATACTAGATCTATTGTTGGTTGGTTTTTCCCGTAAGGGTTTTTTAGGATAAATCTCATGTGATTTATGTGTGCATGTTGCTATGTTCTTGTTATTTTTATTTTTCTCGCATTTCTATATCCTAACATTTTACATACTCTGAGATGCTGGGAAAATGGCCCATTGGTGACCTTGCTTTCGGCATCAACTTTCTATTAAGAAGATCAGGTCATCTACAAGTTGCAAGTGTCTATGTAGGGGAAGATAATCAAGAGCTCAAAGGGTTTGCCATTTTGGTTGAATTAAAGGATCTCTTAAACTTGTTGACAATATGTATACTTTTTTCTAAGAAGCCATTTCCATTATTTTTGGAGGCAACTAACTACTCTAAAGAACATGTTCTTCATCATGAGCCTAACACTGGGCTTTGGAAGCCTACCTTTACAAATCTTGTTGATGATAAATCACTTTCTTTCATTCTATCGATTAAAGGGATGTATAGAATTAATTATACTTTGACAATAGTTACTGGGGTTGTTGTACCATTTCATCACACTATTTTTGATGAAGGTGGTGCAAGCAATTTACTTCCTAGCTTTGGCAACGCAATCAACAAACCAAGCTTAAACACCCATCTTAGAAACAAAGCTTGCAAACAAGTGTTTTTCTTATTATGCGATCCGTGTTAATAAAACAAGCAGGCCATTCTAGGCCCTAACACCTTGCTCTACTTAGGCTTGTTACGGGGAAAACTTAGGCAAAGATAACTAAGTCAAAACCTTAGAGTGCTAGCAAAGTAGGGCTCTAGGGTTTTACTAGTTACTAGATCAAATCAATGAGACGTTTTGGTAAATAGAAAGTAAGAAAGTAGCAAATTAAGTTCCTTACTTCAAGCATTAAGTATACCATGCAATCTCATAATCTTGTATGAGCAAATAAAACCATACATAAACCATTCAATATATGACAAAAATGCAGATTTTACCTACTTGCACCAAGAATAATTATGAAAATTCCATGTAAGATCACCATAAAAGCTTCCGAGATTGATCCACTTGCAAAAAATCAGCCTTATACAAGAGTGTGCCTCACAATTTCAGCCAATAGCCCTTCTAGGGAGAAAATTTCAGACCTCTCCTCTTGTGTGAGGAGTTGTGATGATAAAAATGAATGTACTTTATGTTTATTTATACAAAACTGGTGACCTTTAATTAATTTAAGGTAAAGTAAAGGTCAACCTGGCCAATTTACAAATAAATTCAAATTAGACATAAATAAAATTAATTAGCATCTAAAAACACTTCCAAGGGTGACGTCATGCCCTTCTAGGGTGACGTTGAGCCCCTAAGATGGAACATTGGGCTCCAAATGCTAAACGTTTGGCCTCCAAAGGCCCTGGATGATGCCCACACATGCCAACTAGCTCACAACTGCCCTCAAAATGCAAACCCTAGCTCTGGATGAAGTGCAGGGGCATGATGGTGACGTCATGGGCTTTCAAAGGTGGAAAAGCAAGATCCCCCTGGGTTTAGGTCTGCCAGGGTGCCTCCAAGGTGACGTCCTTCTTTCTTCCTAGTGCAAATATCTGATGTCTTCTTGCCCCTGGCTGGGGTTACAACATCCATTTGTGGGCTTTCAGCCCCATGAAGGTCCGAGCTAATCATTCCCCCATGTGTATCTGTCCACTGGGCAAGGTCCTGCAACAAGAACAAGTACGCTCTCCAGGGGTTCATAAGTCACAAGGATCATAACATGTAAATCACATCCAATAATTAAATTACCCAAACATGTGCATCAAACCCACCTTTACCCAGACAAATGCTCAAAGACGTTATGCAATCTAACAAGTCAGGTTTGGAGAAGGTCATAGGGTGTCCTATTGGGCTAATCCTCCTTAAGTTTGGGGTGGGTTTGGAGAAGGTCATAGGGTGTCCTATTGGGCTAATCCTCCTTAAGTTTGGGGTGTTTCCCAGGTGAGAACCAATCCAGGTCATGTAAGTGTGAGGTGGCGTGCGGTAGTGTTTGGGCATGGGTGGAGTGTTAACATGGAAATGTAAATATTACATGTGGGTGCCTTTGTAGAGGGTGAGCTGCACCTTGTCATAGATGCCATTGTTTCCTAGCCCGTTCATTTCCTTTTATTCTTGACTTCATTGCTTTTGATCTTTTGTTTTTATGCTTCAAGGGAAGATTTGAGGGACACTGTCCTGGCTTGGTGACTATAAGTGACAGCGTTATCCACACACATTTCACGAAGATGAAAAGCCTGGCTTGTGATGAGACCCCCTTTCTCTTGGCTATGCCACCAAGAGCCACTACCCTGGTTTGGTGACCAGATAGATGGCAATGTCATACCACTACATGCCCATGGTCATAATAGGCCGGCTCATGATGAGACCTCCCATCCACCAACTAATACCTTGAGTGTTTGTTTTTCTTATGGGTTCCCTTTTTTTATTGAGAAGTTTTTTACTGATTTCTCGGGAATCCCTGGGCGAAGCATCTCAAAAGTTTCATCTTTGGCTTTTAACACTTTCTAGCTACTTTTACTCTCTGGGCCATTAGCCCCTCTTCCCACAAGGCAAGGTACAACCCTTCCAAGTGTGGCAAATCCTAATGCCCGAACAAAGGTAGGGGGAGATGAGAGGAATAAAGATGGAAGGTGGTAAGTTTGAAGGGAATGGACGATGACCTTTCACAGACCCACCCAGTGGCAACCCATCCTAAAGGGAGATCAACTTACTAGGGCATCATGTCACCCTTCCAGGTATGAACAAGTTAAAGAGCATAATTTCCAAGCAAACATTATGAAATGAAGGAGAATTCAATGCAACATATTCAAGTGCTTCAATAATCAAAGTGACACATACCATGATACCTAGACTCATTACCTCATGGAGCAAGACTTATTGCTACTTCAGGACCAGGCTAGTGGGATGGATGCTGCCGCTGTTGATAAATGGGCTGCACTGAAGAAAAGAGGGGTCCTCCGAGGCCATGCTCAAGTCATCCGACTCTCGGCACTCCATGTCTAGGACCTGTGTGCCTCAAGACATGATCTCCTTAGTTATCCTTAGGGTAGGGGATAAGACAACCCACAAAAAAATGGGGTTGCAGAGAGGAAGAACCGAACCATAATTGAGGTTTCCAAGGCAATGCTACATGAGACTGAGATTGATATTGAGATTGAGATTCAAATATTTATGAGATTGACATTGATGAAGTCTCCGAAGAAAAGATGGACAATGTAAGAGATATCTCCTGCAGTTGAAGGGGCACCAAACCCATCAAACAAACACATGAGGTCTCCAAAAGGAGAATGTAAATCCCCAAAGATTGAGCTTAACAGGATCCTTAATTTCCAAAACGCTAGGTTCTCAAGCAAAGATTCGTTCTGCACTCTCCCAGAGATATGCTATTTCAGTGCAGTCTAAAATAATTTGCCTGCACACAGGAATTTTCTAGACACGTGCCAGTAATAAATATGTTGGTATGCTTTTGGGTATATGTTATTGATTGACATATGTCTGTCCAATAACTTTGTTACAACAACAATACTCTCAGGAGTCCCGTAGTTCACTCAGCAGATCGTCTTCAAGCAGATCTGACCCCAATCCTAAATTGTTGTAAATCACTGCAAATGCTTCACCTAACAGCCTGCCCACACACAACTACTCTTCTCTTTCACAGCTCGGTTGCACTGTCCGTTAGTGTTGACAAGTATGTGAGCTTGGTTGATATTTAAATATGAAGATTTTCACAGTTCTTCATAATGTTGTTTGTAATTATGGAAATAAACTCTGTATGGAGTTTTTGAAACGTCCAAGTTTCTAGTGACACTCACCCATTATCAGGACTCTTGAAGCAATAAGTATAGAGGTTTCAAAATGACTAACTAGTGACATTTGTCAATATAAGTTTTCTCTTTTATTGAGTTTTTTTTTCTTCATTTGTTCCAAGCTCACAGTCATTTTGAATCATCATATATCATATTTATCATATTTAAGCAATTTCTTTTTACATGACATATAGTGCATTGGGGCGGTTTTATTACAGTCTATTCAAAACATAATAACAATATTTATGTATTTAACCATTTTTTAGTTGGATCTTGATCTTGATCTTGAGGTCAACACTAAAAATCCATGTACAAAACACGATACATTTAGTGCATTGGGGCGGTTTTATTACAGTCTATACAAAACATAATAACAATATTTATGTATTTAACCATTTTTTAGTTGGATCTTGATCTTGAGGTCAACACTAAAAATCCATGTACAAAACACGATACATTAAGAGATCATTTATATGGATAACTCATTATACTATTCCTTCATTAATTATACTATTTTCATATTTTCATGTAATGGATAAGTCATTATACAATCAACAAGCAGGATCTACCTCCAATCTTCCTTACATATACACTGCTTCAAAACTTATCCATACAAGAATGACTTTATCCCAAAACAGACAGACTATCCAGTTACTTTTAATCTCCAAGATCATCAACAGATTCGAGGAGAGAGCATAAGTAAACTGAATCTATTTACAAACTTATGACACAGAGGCAGAGACTTAAGAGTCAAACTTGCAAGCTCCGAATACCAACTTTCAAATGATCAAATGAGAGGCTATGGCCTTTACTTGTAACATCGCCAGCCAGTTAACCGGGAATTACTAACTGACATCTTTATGTCAAATTAGATGCTTTTCAGAAGGGGATATTTCTCATGATCCGAACTAACTGACAAAAGTCAAAATAAGACTAAAATTCCGAGCAAGTGGGAAAAAACCACTTGTTATCTCATCCCTTAGTGATCTTTAGACATATGGGGACCCGAGTTAATCCTCACTAATACAAAGTGGAGTATTACCTCACCCACCGAACTGTATGGCCTATAAAATAGTCTACAAACACACAAAGTACAAGGTGGAGTGTACTGCCAACCACGAAGCATCTCTTTAAAAACTTATAAAATAAGTCAACAAAGTAAAGATACTATTTTCATGTAATGGAAGTCACTATACTCTCTCCATGATATAGATTATAAACATGGACTTTGATATTCAAGTCTTCGACTATTTTTTTGAAGTTAGTTATCATACAGTTTTGCACTCATACATATTTCATAATTGCTGTTATGAGTACTGCCATTTGGCTCGGACTCCAGCCAATATAGCGTTGAGCATGAATGCAGAAGAGTACATGTACATTCCACCACCGCCCCGCCACCAAGTTGTTCCTCCATACTCTGGAGGATACTGACCAAGAAGATAGCTGCCAATTCCCCACTTCACCCAAACAAGAGCTTGCAGAGCACTATATATCCATCTCCCGAAAACCTTGATGCCCAAAACTCCTGCTAGTGCGCTTCCTGATACAATGCATACTATTTCCAAAACAATCATTCCACAAACCAGAAGAGTCTTTCTCCTAAATTTGGACAATCCTCTGTTTAGCAAATATAAACTCAAATCAAAGCAGTCCATGCCCAAAGCAATAGCAATAGCTGCTGTTATTACAGCAACTCTAGGTTTAGAAGGTGGCATGGAATGCGTATAATACCATTTGTTACTGCCTCCTTCCAATGCAACAAGTACTGCCCAACTAACAGAGCAAATCATGTTGACACAACCCACTATGAATGATATGGTTCTGAGGCTTAGAAGATTACCTCTGAATGAAAACACCTGGCAAAAGTTGGTGCTATTGGCATTAGATCTGACCTCAACTAGACTTGTAAACACATGGGCAGCAAACCCGCTTCCTTTATTGTCCACAATATAACTTCTGACCGCCCTTCTAGCTACTAGAGCGCTAGAGAAGCCATCCACTTTGAACCAGAATGTTAGCACAAAGTTGATTAATATTTCTGTCAACCTTGGCACTATCAAGGAAGCAGTGTTGTATTCTTCTTTTGCATAGTATTCCCCACCTCGAGCCATTGAGTTTTCGAGGGCATCCGAAACGCTGCTAAAGGCATGTCTGATTATGGCTCCTCTTGTTTCGTTATCTTTAGGCTTGAATGATCTGATCATCATCTTTGTCCAGTCAGAATCGCGTGCTACATGCACTGGAATACAGATGCAGGTAGCTGGCCCTCCAAGGAAGGATTCCCGAGAAATGAAATCAAGTGTCAAACAGGCTGCAGCAGGTGATTCCACCTCGGGAGCACCCTTTGTCAAACTCTTAGTTCCAAATTGATCAGTCTCCACGTGCAACAAGCCGTCGATGCAGCCATGGCAGCCACGTTTCAGGCAGCGGTGAGATGGGAGTAGGCACATGGAATCAGACAGTTCTTTCAGTGTTCCAGGCATCCGTTCAGCAAGCATAACTGTGATGATATCATCCACGCCTCTCCAGAAAAGAATGCATCCACATGTCCTATCGGGACAACTACAGATCTCTACAGTGGGTACTTCAGATTCTAAAGGCAGACATTGCAGAAGAACGGACCGCACACGATACACACTGTCAATATACTTGATGAATTGACCCATGGAATAATTTGGCGGCTCGCGTGACAACATCACAACGGAGCATTCCTTTAGTCCTTCCTGTTCCCTACATGTGGTCAGTCCAAAACAATTTATGCCCTCCAATCCGTTTATTTCCTCCAGTTGAGGACCTGTTAGGGTGGCCATGACATCTCTGGCACCAATTTCTAAATCAAGCCTACCTCTTATAAAACTTGTAAAGAAAACAGCTAAATTGCCTATACATGTGATTCCTAAATCAGGAAAACTAACCGAACCTGTCAAGGTTTCACTTATATCGAGCTGTCCAAAAGCAATACCAGTTAGCCATCCAAACCAGCAAATTAATTTGACAATCAAGTGCATGATGTACGGCCTTCCCTGCCCATCCTTGAATACAGCCATTTCACAATAACATCCAACGGAAAAATAGTTTTCCAAACTGTATAAACAGAAACTCTTGTTACTTTTACTCTTCTAATCTTAAGATCTAATTATATAGAAAACTGAAGGGAGTAGGTATACATCTTTGTACTAAAATATGGGTCCATAAAACATTTCATTCCACTGCCTTTCATAAAGAAAGCCGAAAGAATAAGAATATATCCTGTCTTAAAATATACATCTTACACCATTGGCTCTTATAAAGAAAGTGGAGGATATAAATCTCTCTTTCTATGATAATGTATATATTTTGAAGACCTCCTGCGGGAGTCTCTGGTCTCCTGTGTGAATAAAAAAGTGATTCAAACAATATAAATGAACCCTGATAAATTTAATGTGAATAAAGAAAGTATAGTGATTATGTCCATGAGAATAATTCTTTACCTGCAATTTCTTCAAAAACTACAGCCTGCCAGCATCTATTTAAGGCAAAGAGAACAACTCTCGTTTTCATTTTAGTTTGATGCTTATTCTACATTGATTAACTCTCTTTTTCTTTTTAACTTTTTTGCTTATTCTACATTGATTAAAATCCAAGATATTTTTTATAATTTGTTTTTTGAAGATTAAATGAGCTCATCGAATACAAATAAATTTCAAAATTTCCAGATTTCAATATAATACCAACAATTACTTGGCAGCAATATAATACCAACAATTATCTGTACGCTGATAGAATGAGTAGAGAAAGTATTGTGAGAATATCACAATATCAAATTAAGAAGTAGAATATAATAATATTTTACTGTTAAAACTATATTAGGATAATATCATATTGAGAAGTGCTATATTATAATATTGGGTTGAGAGTAGACTCATTAATTTTTAGGGGCATTGTCCAAAAGATTTAAGTTTTGGTATTTTACACAGGAATCTGATGATATAAATTTGGGTGAAATCATCCATTTTTGTTGTCTAAATTACATTTTTGAACACATCAGTGAATTCGACGTCCTAAGAAATCCTTGGGGTGCTGGGATTATACAGATTCAACCACTTAAATCTACAAATCTAACAATGTATGACCGAGATTTTGGACAAAATATGTCCTTCAAAGAGTTAAAACATAGAACATTTAGACTAAACTTTTTCTAGGCATATATTCTAAGAAATAGAAAAATAAATTTAACATTTTGACGAAGCTAGTGCGATGGAATATGTGGAAGTTGCACAAATGAAAATATGCAGGGCGCCTTGAGTCAGTGAGAGACGAATGTCGTGGTGGTGTGTGACGAGATGAGATCCGTGTGACAACCAATGAAGTGGAATGTGACAAAATGAGTCAAAGTTTGGCAGTTAAGAGAGCGAGTCACCAAGGGATGCTAATAACTTGGTGGGGCAACTGGGTGAGCATTTTGCAAGCCAAGTGTGACAAAATGAAGACTTGTGACTTGATTCTGGGGCTCTTATTCTATCTGTGCATTAAGTGCTTTGTAATCCAAAATGTAAATTGATGCGTCAATTTTGAGGAGATGAGATGGAGCTTATTCATTGGAAGATTTGGTCCGGTTGATTTAGTCAAGTAATGTCCAGTCGTAACTGAATAATAAATATTCTTAATTTAGACAGAAGTGTGTCCACATATAACTGCCTGGACTTTGATCTGGTCAAGATTTGTCCACAATGTAACTATCATACGTACATACTTTATTTAGACAAAAGAATAACTAAAAGGACTTTGATTTGTTCAAAATTTGTCCACAATGTAACTGTTATGCGTCCACATATAGGAAGGGGAACTCAGGAAAAAACAATATATATATGGATGCACTCTGATTGATTAATGTGTTGAAAGTGCGAGGGAAAAAGGTCATGTAATTGTTCAAAAGAACTAAACTGGAGATTTATCTGAATTTAGGGTGGTAGGGTGGTGCGAGGGTAAGTTGAAGCTCATTGAGGATTGGTGTCCTCATTATCTGCTACATGTTGGTGCCTGAGAAGATTGGTTTCTTCATTATCTACGACAAGTTGGTGTCTGAGAGGATTGGTGTCCTCATTATCTGCAATAGGTTGGTGCCTGAGAGGACTGGTGTCCTCATTGTTTGTGACAGGTTGGTGCCTGAGAGGGTTGGTGTCATTATTTGCGATGGGCGGGTTCCTGTGAATATGAAAAATTATAAATTGTAAGTTGGTACTTGTAAAAGAACATAAATACAAATGTTTTGTGGTTTTCTCCCGCATTGGGTTTCCACGTAAAAGTTCTGGTGTACTATTTTTTCTATGTTGTTTTGATTTCTACACACATTGGTGATTAAGTTAGCACTTCTAAATAAGTTCAAATCATTGAAAGGAAATAAATTAGTGAAAATTGATACAATACTAATTCACCCCCCTCTCAGTATTGTTGTGAGTTTCAACATATAGTACCTGCGTGATCAGGTAGTACGATTAAGGGTACAATCGAGCCTCTTTAGTTTGTGCCCTAAGATATTGGGTCAAGTACTATTCTTCGACGCTGCACGTATATCAAAAATATATAGCATAGGTTAAACCCTTGTCTGTAGGAACCTTGAAAACCTTAACCCGTGGGAACTGAACATAACATAATATAAAAAGAAGGGAACTTTTGCAGTGAAACCTTGCCTCTTGCGTCGAGGTTGTGAAATTCCTACACAATTTTCTCTATTAACAATTTGAGCATTCCGTCACTACAATAGTGACTTTAGGTCAGAGTATAACTCCACAGGAGTTAAAAAAAGAATATAGTGGTCCCTTTGACATCCTTATTTAGGACCTATCCCATTGGATTCCTCTCTTCACCTTGATCGTTGTGGTACCTATCTCTTCTAAGCCATTTTTTTTTTCATTGGACCTACCCATCCTTCCCAACAACCTTATTTTCCACCTATCCCATTAGATTTCTCTCTTCGCCTCACCCACTATGGTACCTCTCACCTATAACCCTTTTTTATGTGCAGACCCACCAACCCCCTTTTTGCTTATTCCCAAATGGCTCTCACTGACAACCAAGAAATAACCAACTTGCTCATCGACAATGAACCGAACAAGCATGACATCTAGGACATCAATTCCAATACTTCTACCGTCAAATCTACTATTGCTACCCTCAAATATGATATGTCATGTGTGCAATAGTCCATAGACTCCCTCTTTACCAAGATGAATCACTTCATGAGTCAATTCCAGGGCCCTAAATCCTCTGACCAAACTTCCTACCATGAAGACGTCAACTCTTCCCATTTCCAATCCTTTCATTCCAATCACCCTCGTCGTGAAATGTGTCTTCCTTGAGTTGAGGAGAACAAATTTGATGTCTCAGATCCCACAGGTCGGGTTACTCAAATGGACAATTATTTCTCCTTGCATGGAATTACTAATGATTTAGCCAAACTTCATTACATTATCCTCTATCTAGATTATGAACGCTAGAAATGGTGGCAATGACATAAAACTTCACACCAAGGGTATGTTGCTTGGATGGAGTTTGTGGCCAATCTTTATGAACGATTTGGCACCAACACACACCATTTGGGTCATTTGACCAAGTTGAAATAGTCTGGCACAATGGAAGACTTTATCGCTTCCTTTGAGCACCCGACTTTCAGAACGAAAGGCATGTTAGATGCCTTCTTCAAAGAATGCTTTATCAGTGGCCTAAAGGATGAAATCCAAGTCTAGGTCCTGATTGCTCGCCGCCAAACTTAGTTGGAAGATACTAAACGAGCCGAGGAAGCACAACACGTCTTCTCTTCCCAGAACATAAAGCCCTCATTTATTCCTCGCCCTAGACCCACCAAACCCATCCCTCATGCCACTCCTCTCAAGATCCAGAAATTAATTCAGACAATAATGGTTGAATGCCAACTCAAGAGTCTTTGTTATAATTGTGATGATAAATATTTTCTTGGGCACAAGTGTAAAGAACATAAGCTATTTATGGCCATTTTTGAGGATTTTTTTGATGAGAATGTCGATGTTTTCCCTATTGAAGAGCTACCCCAAGGAGATGATCCTACTCTACCCTATGATCCTCCAAAAGTTGAACCATTGATTTCGCTGAATGCCCTCACTTGGTTCTTTACTCCCTGAACCCTCAAGTTAATTGGCTACATTAAGCATATGAAAGATATTATCCTAGTTGACAATGGAAGCACCCATAATTTTATTTGTCACCCCATTGCCCAATAAATCAATTTCTATATCCAGGCATTCAATGATTTTCAAATCATGATTTCCAATGGTGGTTCCACGAAATGTGGGGGGCATTGTGAAAATGTGTGCCTACAAATTGGTCAGTTCCATTTGAAATCTCATATGTTTGCTATCGACATGGGCAGTTTGTGACATTGTGCTCGGTGTGAATGGTTATGGACACTTAGCCCCATCACTATGGAATTTAAGGACTTAACCATGGAATTCCAATAGGAGGGACAACAACATAAGTTCCAAGGCATCACGACAGGATCGCTTGATATCATCATTTCTCACTGAATGGAAAAGATACTAAAAAATGATAATTCTGGCATTATTTACCAACTCCATTCCATTCACGCAGTTGAGACACCCTCTATGCATCCCAACCTCCAATATTTACTCTCCCAACACCAAGATGTTTTTAACACTTCCCATGGTCTTCCCCCTTCTCGCAATGCCCATGATCATTCAATTCCCCTAATCTCGGGTAGTCTTCCTCCCAATGTTCGCCTCATCATCCCTTTTCCCAGAAAATGAAATTGAGAAAATTGTTCAGGAATTTCCAGAAGAGGGTTTTATCCGTCCCTATACCAACCCTTATTCTTCTCATGTAGTCATGGTACTCAAGAAAGAAGGCACTTGTCCCATGTGTCCTGATTTCTGCGTCCTCAACAAAATCACAATCAAAGACAAATTTCTCATTCTTGCCATTGATGACCTTTTGGATGAATTGAGTGGTGCTAAGTAATTTACTAAATAAGATCTCCATTATGGCTACCACTAGATACATATGAAAGAGAAAGACATTTCCGAGACTTCATTTCGAACTCACGAGGGTCACTATGAGTTCTTGGCCATTCCCTTTGGCATGTGTAATGCCCCCTCCACTTTTCAAAGTCTCATAAATCATGTCTTTTGTCCTTTCCTTCATCAACTTGTCTTAATTTTCTTTGATGATATTCTCGTCTATAGTAAAACTTGGAAAGCTCATCTTTTCCATGTGGATCAAGTTCTACATATACTCTCTAAGGACAAACTTTTTCTCAAATAGTCCAAATGTGCTTTTGGAGCCTCTGTATTTTAGTACCTAGGTCATATTGTGAGCAAAGATGGTGTATGCGTGGATCCTAATAAAATTGAAGCTATGAAGGATTTTCCTCGCCCTAAAACTTTTAAAATCTTGTGTGGTTTCCTGTGTTTAATGGGCTATTATCACAAGTTTGTTTAGAATTATGGTGAAATTGCATCTCCTCTCACGACTCTCCTTAGAAAGAATGTTTTTAGTTGAACTCTCGCCATTGATCAATCCTTCCATGCCTTGAATTAGGCTATGTGCATGACTCATGTCCTGGCATTGCCAAACTTCACAAAGAGTTTTTTCCTGGAATGTGATGCTTCGGGGAAAGGAATTGGGGAAGTCTTCATGCAAGTTGGCTAAGTTTTGGATTTCACTAGAAAACAACTTTTAAAGTGCCATTTGGGAAAATCAACCTATGAAAAGGAAATTTTGGCTATTCTTCATGTAGTGTCCCTTTGGTGTCCTTATCTATTTGGGCAATGCTTCCAAATTAAAACTAATTATTGTAGCCTCAATTATTTTTTGGAACAAATAATTTCATCCCTGGAGCAACAAAAATGGGTGACCAAGCTATTTGGATATGATTATGAGATCATTAACAAGAAGGGAAAAGAAAATGTGGTTGTGGATGCTCTTTCAAGGAAATATGAAGAAGAATGGTCCCTCTTTTCCCTCTCTTTCATTGTAGCAGATCGGCTTCAAGCCATTCACTAGGAATGGTCGCAAGACGCAAAAATTTCTCACCTGATCCAATAGTTGCAACATGATTCTCAAGCTTATCCAGGATACTCTTAGCACAATGAAAAGCTTTTCTATAAAGGTTGCTTGTATTTAAGAAAATAGTTGAACCTAAAATCCACTATGTTCTCTGAACTTCATGCTTCACCACAATTGGGCATTCGAGATTTACCAGAGCATATGAATGGGTCAAATGTTCTTTTTTCTGGGAAGGTATGAAACATGACATCCGCACATTTGTGGCTAAATCTGATACCTATCAATGCAATAAGGGAGAAATCGTAAAAACTCCAGGAACACTCCAAACACTCCCATTTCCACCTAATATTTGTATGGATATTTGTATGGATTTCATTGTTGACTTACTCAAATCGGGCAATAAGTCAGTCATCATGGTTTTAGTAGATTGTCTATCCAAATATGCTCATTTCTTTGTTCTTCAACACCCATTCATCACATCCACAGTGGATCAAATTTTTATGGATAATATCTTCAAACTTGATGGCATGCCTCACTCTATTTTCTTCGTCTGTCATCCAACTTTCACCAACAATTTTTGGCAAGAATTGTTTAGGCTCCAAGGATCCCAATTGCATCTCATCACAACCTAGCATCCTCAGACTGATGGACAAACTAAAGTTGTCAATAAGTGTTTGGAAACATATTTAAGGTGCTTTGCATCTGACCGATCAACTTAATGAGTTCAATGGTTACCCCTAGCTGAATGGTGGCACAATACATCTTACCATGCTACCACTCGCATTAGTCCCTTTGAAGCAGTCTACAGGAAAAATCCATCATCAATTCTCTCCTACCTATAAGGTGTCTCCAAGGTTCAAAAGGTCGAAAATACTCTTATATTTTGCACAACCATTCTCTGTACCCTCAAACAAAATTTGGTCATGGATCTGAATCACATGAAGCAAAAATCAAATCAGGGTCATTCAGAATGTCAATTTGATGAAGGGGACCAGGTGTTTCTTTATCTGCAACCTTATAAGAAAAAATCACTCAAGTTGAACACTATAAAAAACTCACCCCCAAGTTTTGTGGTCCTTATACAATTCTTGAGAAAATGGGGCTCATGGATTACCAATTATCTTGTAACGACCCTTGATTATTAAGTATAATTAATTTAATAATATAATCCTAAAAGATTAGCTAAACTATATTTATGTCTTAAAATAACATTTCTAATTGATTATTATTAAATAGTTGTTCATGATGGTTAATGATTGACTTAATTATTAATTAATTCATTAATTAATAAAGTATTAAATTAATGGTGAATAATAAAATATACTACTAATTTAGTTACGTTCTCGAAAATGGAAACATATTAATGAATGGATAAGATATTTAATAATGGGATAAGATATTAGGTGGGGGAGTAAATGAAGGGAAGGCGGTGAAGGAGGAATAAGGGGGAGGAAAGGAGTTTGGAGGGAATTCATTCGAGAGGAGTGGAGAAGGATTTTGGGGAGAGCTCTGAGTATTGGACAGAGGGAGGAATTTTGTGTTTGGCATTGATACAGTGGACCGGGGTTGCTGGGGGTTTTGGGCTCGGAGGGATAGGATATCCGTTGATATCCTAGGGCTAGGAGCTAACTAGTCGACAGGGAGGTCGGTTTTGGGTGGTGTCCTAAAGAAGCAGGAAGGAACAAGCTGCGGATAACAACATCAAGTTCAGCAAGTTGCGGATAACAACATCAGAGTTAAGGTATTTAATTCCAATTTATCCATTGTTTAGTTAGATTTATTATCCATTGATAAATTTTATATGCGTAAGTGTTAAGTAAATTTGGAATTATTCTTCTTTATACAGCTTGTAGAAATTANGATTATTATTAAATAGTTGTTCATGATGGTTAATGATTGACTTAATTATTAATTAATTCATTAATTAATAAAGTATTAAATTAATGGTGAATAATAAAATATACTACTAATTTAGTTACGTTCTCGAAAATGGAAACATATTAATGAATGGATAAGATATTTAATAATGGGATAAGATATTAGGTGGGGGAGTAAATGAAGGGAAGGCGGTGAAGGAGGAATAAGGGGGAGGAAAGGAGTTTGGAGGGAATTCATTCGAGAGGAGTGGAGAAGGATTTTGGGGAGAGCTCTGAGTATTGGACAGAGGGAGGAATTTTGTGTTTGGCATTGATACAGTGGACCGGGGTTGCTGGGGGTTTTGGGCTCGGAGGGATAGGATATCCGTTGATATCCTAGGGCTAGGAGCTAACTAGTCGACAGGGAGGTCGGTTTTGGGTGGTGTCCTAAAGAAGCAGGAAGGAACAAGCTGCGGATAACAACATCAAGTTCAGCAAGTTGCGGATAACAACATCAGAGTTAAGGTATTTAATTCCAATTTATCCATTGTTTAGTTAGATTTATTATCCATTGATAAATTTTATATGCGTAAGTGTTAAGTAAATTTGGAATTATTCTTCTTTATACAGCTTGTAGAAATTACTGTACATTTGGTAGAATTATTAGAGGTTAATTTAAAACCGGTCTTCACATATCTCTTCCCAGTCACTCTAAGCTCCAACATGTTTTACATGTCTCTTTCTTAAAGAAAGTGTTTGGAACTAAGTGTTAGACTCAAACCAGTCTCCCTAAGTTGGATGAATAAGGATCAATTTGGTTGTAGCTACAAGCAGTCTTGGACCAATGCGAGTAATGTCTCCGTCAATGCACCATCAAGGAAGTTTTAATTCAGTGGAAGGATACACCACTGAAAGATGCCACTGGGAGTCAGATACCATTCTAAAACAATTTCCCCATCTCAAGCCTTGATGAAAATGTTATTTTTTATGGGGGGAGCATTTTAGGGACCAATTATCACAGGATTTATACTTGTGCAAATCCCCAATGCAAGTCCCCAAATCTGTGTAACTATGGGACCCAATGCAAGTCCCCAAATCTGCGTAACTATGGGAAATCCTACTATTGTCACCTTAGTAAGAAATCCCCTTGTTTTAGTGATGGAGGAGGTCCACCATAAGGGAGTCATCTCTGGTGACCTTAAAGGACCAAAGTAGCAAGTTTGTTAGCCAAGCCTACCTCTCACTCTCTTGATCACCTAAGTCAAGGTTTAGGTCTAAGGAAAAGAGGGGTAAGAATTTTCTTGAGTACCTTCCTAGAACAAGAACTCTTATAGCATATATATAATTATTTCCAAGTACAAACATGCAAATAATACCTCTTAAAGACACTAGACAGTGAAAATTACTATGGATGATATGAAATTGCAGCAGTACAACAATTTATAACAACAAGTATAAGTTTGTAACAACAACAGTAGAAAGAGATAAAAAATGCACCAATTGACAACGAAAACTTAGCACATATCCAATATATAAATATCCAATAGTTTCAAGCAATTTCTGAGCATGTTATACCACCAATAGAGAAATGTATGCAACAAAATTTAAATGTATTTTCTTATTACTTGATTATGCCAATCCATTTCCCTGGGGATAGTAGTTGGAAGAATGAGACAAGACGATCCCATACTTAAAGAAAATTTCTTCCAAATCAATGGAGCTAAAGGCCTTAGAATTTTCTATAGTGATTTTGGCAGGGGCACCAAACCTTGTTAATATCCTATCCTTAAGAAAGCTCATGACGACTTCCGTAGTTGAGTTTTTTGTTGGGATGGAGTCTACCCTCCGATGAAATAGTCTGTAGCGATCAAAACCCAACGATATCCATTGTTGTAGTTGTCCTTGAATTCACCAATGAAGTCTAAACCCCACTGATGAAAAGGAGTTTCAACAACAACTAGTTTCAAAAGAAACACAGGGAGTCGTTGTTTTCCTGTGAAGAACTGAAGGTTGGAATGACCTGATAGAACTATGGGTGTCAATGAACAAAGTAGGCTAATAATATCCTTCTCTTAGAATATTATGGTGATATGTAAACTGTCGTGGATATTTCACTGGAACAGTTTGTCACAACATGTCTAAGAAAATAATGAAATATTTACTATTAAGGTTAATTTTCTTTAGATTTCTAGAATATTTAGTTACTGATAAAATAGATAAAACATAGAAAAATTAGAGAACTGTAAAAAAATTTTACACCATCCAAAAATAAACACAATATATGACCTAGGAAACCCAATACGGGAGAAAACCCAGCTAGAAGGTGAGGCTTCTCTGCTCTCTTTTCTCTGGTAAAGAAATGATGCAAGTACAAAGAAAGAGGCACTCTTTGTGGTGTCTCCTTTGACTTGTAGCCTATATGGATGCTACATAATCTCTCCTCCTCTATTATGCTCAAATAATACCACTCTCAGATGTTTTTCTCAGCTATGGAACAAGATACCATGCAAAAGAATGGAACCCCTTCTCCTCTTAGTGGCTTGGTATTTAACATAACCTGATAGCCATCTAGGGATAGGATTTTGATTTCTTCAACCTTCAATTGTGATAAGGTTTTGGACCTTCTAAAATATTCTTAGAAAATCCACTACGTGGCTAGCCCCACATGTCTAAGTAATGGAGGGTGATGTGGCATCCACTCGCACCATGGTGATCAATATGGTAGGTCAACTTGTGGGAGAGATAACTTTCTCATACGAACTCCAATTGACGAACGATTTGTGTCGTTGGAAAGATATCGACGCGTAGAATTAAAATATTCCCGCATAATAAGTTTTGGAAAAAAAAGGTCGCTTTGTGCCTAAAAATGGCTTCGAAATATTTATAATTGTTTTTGGACCTAGATTTCCAAATTTGGACCAATTGCCGAAATGGCCTTGCAAATTGATTCCTTCAATTTTTCAACACAAAAAGTAGTGAGAGAGATGAAAAATAATATAATGATCCATTCCTAAAAATATGGGAGGTGGTATGGGCGACGATGACCACCACAATATCCTAAATGGAGTTCCTTAATTAATTTTTCGGCATCATCTTTGTTTATGCATCTAAGGATAATTCCATCAGGGTTCTCCCAACCTAGGCCATCTTGGGTCAGAAAATACTTTATGGCCTTTAGTTTCAAGTCTCTTCTTTTGTGGTCTACCAAGTGATCAATGAATGAAAGGTTCTTCAGGTAATATATAATGTCTACATACCACTCATCATGTTCCAATTCACTTACTATCGCATTGACTTGTTCACTTTCCCCCAACTGTATGGCTTATTTATTGTTTTGAGTCAACATTTGGGCCCGACCTTTCCATTTGAAAATTTTGTTGGGTTTTCTCTCTAAGTCATATTCTTCAATTTTGGACACCCACTTTCCCTTGGTACCTAGGCAATCTTTTTGAGAAAGAACATTTTTGACAATTGGGTAAAGAACATAGTCCTCGATCTTGTTGTATTTAACATAACTTCTAAAGTGCTTAAGGGACTTGAAAAGGGCATATGCATGGTTTTCGGTGATTGAGTAATTCAACTATGAATCACTAATATTTTTTCTCATGAATGTGATGGGTTGTTCATAGTCGTCCTTATTCTTTTGCAATAAGACCCTGACTATAGTGTCTTGAGAGACGAACGAGAAAATTATGAAATCACGAGAGTAGTCAGAGATGACTAGGACATGTGCCTTAGTGAATCCTTAATGTCATCAAATGATTTTTTTTTTTTGTAAGATACTAGATCTATTAAAATAGCCGAAAACAAAAATATTGTAGAGAATAACACGGAACCACACAATAGATGAAACCACAACACCAAAATTATACCTTTATTGATATCAAACAATGTTCACTTTCTTCTTCGAGGGGTAAACTGTTAATGTTTATGTCATTATTATAGTTCTTTGCATTTCAATAGATAAGAGCATCATAAGAACAAGATCACTGAGAAATACACATTCACAAGAGACACAACATTTATCTTGGGAAACCTTCTAGGGGAAGAAAACCC
>SNQJ01S0123288.1:0-26759 GCA_010110895.2 Picea sitchensis | reverse complement strand
TAATTCACTCTCCAATATTTAGGAACTTAGGATAATATAAATAAGAGTTAGGACTTTAGGAATAATATTATTTTATTCCTTGGGCTTAAGCACCCTTGACTTAGCCCCTTTTCCTTAAGCTCTTATCCCCTGTTATCACCGAAAAATTGCTCATCAAAATACATGTAATGGCTGAATAAATTAGTAGTACATCACACCAAACAACATACCTCTAAAATCATAATGCTTCATTCATAAAATCACAAAACTATACAAATGGTTCCTTAAACTTCTGCACAACCTCCCAAGGGCATTTTTTGTGCACATATGTGTGGACTAACACTACCAAATTCACGCAAATTGCATTTATTATGTGACTATCATCGAAGAAATTAACGCAGATGTGGAAATGATGCATTTACGATTCTATTTGGGCCTCACCCATTTTCAGATCGGGTGTACCAAGAGAATTTTCCCAAATCCAGGTCAAAATCTAGCCTTGGGTCCATTTCAGGACTAGGAAGGTACCTACATGAGGGCACGTATTCACATTACAAACTTCTTTTGTAAAATCTTGAATGATTCCTATAATTAAATTATTAAGGTATGAACCAAAGTAAGAGTGTATATGTATCGTTATGTTGTGGGAATTGCTCCTTGAGAATCCATCATTCTGCTAGAAGCTTTCTAGCATCCATGCCAAGAGTCGTTCTTATCACCTCTTGAGAATATTGGTAGGTAATTATTCACCATTATCATATCATTGTTAGAAGATCAGGAGATATATGTTGGGGACCTTAAGGGCCCTCCCAAGGAGGAAGAGGGAAAACCATAAGTTTCCTATATTTCTCCAAGGTGTTATCAATAAAAATCCTATCCATTGGTGACTATCTCTTGTTCCTATTTTTAGTTTTGCATTGCCAAGTTATGCATGTTTTAGTATTTTTATCATTTCATTTTATTTATTGTTTTATTTAGTTGTTTTCCCACAAACCAACTAACCATTTAATTGGTATCTTGTTGGCTTGATAAGGTATCTAAGTGGTTTGTTTTCTTCTCACCCAAGTTGCAAAACCAACACAACAATTTGGTGACCATAGTGGCGATTGAATCAAAATTTTCCCCATTTAAGCCTTTAGAGCTCTTATTTTCACTAATTTTTGTATGTAGGTTCCAAAACCATCCTACCTAAGATTCCAACCTTAGTAACTAGGCTTCTAGTTAGGATAATTTGTTTTAAATTTTCCTTCCCTCCATGGGTTGATGATGCAAAAATCTCTTTTGACACCAGAGAAGGAGGTGGAGAGTTCAGTCCAAAGGACCAGACTTTTCTGGACTGCTTGCAAAACCAAGGATAGGATATGCAAGGTCATTGTGGACAGTGGTAGCACAGATAATCTCATTTCTACAGAGATGGTAGAGAAGCTGGAGCTGGAGACGACTGATCATCCAAGCCCATATAGAATTTCGTGGCTACAAAAAGGACATCAGGTAACTGTCACTAAACAATGTTTAGTTGAATTCAAGTTAGGAGCATATAATGATAAGATATTATGTGATGTCATTCCTATGGATGTTTGTCATCTATTGCTGGGTAGACCATGGCAATATGATAGGAATGTGATTCATGATGCGAGAATGAACACATGCACCCTAGAGAAGAATGGGAGGACTCATATGTTGCTTCCAAATAAGGATACAGAGGTGAAACTAGAAGTAAGCAACACTATACTTCTCATGAGTGGGAAGGAACTTCTTACAAAGGTTAAGAAGAAGGAGGATCCATAGTTCATTGTGGTCAGAAAATCGAAGATTGTTTTGACCAGCACAAGAGTGGATGATTTACCAGAAGATATTCAAGAACTACTAGAAGAGTTCATTGATATAGTAGTGGACGAATTACCTCGTTCATTGCCACCGATCAGAAGCGTGAGTCATCATATTGATATCATACTAGGAGCCAGTTTGCCAAACAAAGCCGCGTACAGATTGACACCACAAGAGAATGAAGAGGTCAAAATACAACTCCAGGAGTTGTTGGACAAAGGTTTGGTCAGGGAAAGATTGAGTCCATGTGCTGTTCCAATAGTACTCAGTCCAAGGAAAGACAAAGGCTGGAGGATGTGTACTGACTTGAGGGCGATTAATAAGATAACCATCAGGTATAGATTTCCATTGCCAAGGATGGATGATCTGATGGATTGCTTGAGTGGAGAAAAGTATTTTTCAAAGATTGATTTGAAAAGCGGTTATCATCAAATTCACATGAGAGAAGGTGATGAATGGAAGATAGCATTCAAAACCAACGAAGGGTTGTATGAATGGCTTGTTATGCCATTTGGCTTAACAAATGTGCCAAGTACCTTCATGAGGTTGATGAACAAAGTTCTGAAGGAGTTCATCAGGAAATTTGTCATTGTGTATTTGGATGACATACTGGTTTACAGTAAAAAAGTGCCAGAGCATCTGAAGCATTTGGCTACAGTGATGAAGAAGTTACAACAGAAGAAGTTGTTGATAAATATGAAGAAATTCTCATTCATGAAGATAGAGCTCATCTACTTGGGATTTTTTATTTCTGCAGATAATTTGAGGATGGATCTATATAAGGTGGAGGTAATCAAGAATTGTCCATCACCGAAGAACGTATTTGAGGTGAGAAGTTTTCACGGATGGGACAGTTTCTACCAAAAGTTCATCAGGAATTTCAGTGGAATTAGCGCAGTGATGCTGGATACCGTCAAGAAAAGACACAAGTCTTTTCACTAGATAGAAGAGGCTGAGAAGAGTTTCAAATTGTTGAAACGGAAGATTACGGAACAACCAGTTTTGGTGTTGCCGGATTTCCAAAATACATTTCAAGTGAAATGTGATGCAAGTGGATTTTCAATTGGGGCAGTCTTGAGTCAAGAAGATAGACCGATCGCATACTTCAGTGAGAATCTGAATGAAGCGAAAGTGAAATACTCCACTTATGATAAGGAGTTCTATTCTATTATACAGGCATTGAAGAAATGGAGACATTACTTGATCTCGAAAGAGTTTGTCTTATATAGTGACAATCATGCACTATAGTTTGTGACTCAACAGGAAAAGTTGAATCAGAGACATGTAAAATGGGTGGAATATATGAAGAATTTCACTTTTGTGATCAAACATATTTCTGGTACTGCTAACAAAGTGGTTGATGCTTTGAGCAGGAAGTGTTTACTGTTGCAGGAGTTTTGAGTCAAAACATTGGGTTTTGATGATCTCAGGGACATGTATGTAGATGATCAGGATTTTAAAGAGGCGTATGAAGAAAATGAGAATCCAATTCTCAGGGATAGGAGCCAATGGATAGAATACATGATCCAGGAAGGATTATTGTTTAAGGGTAATCAGTTGTGTATTCTGAAATGCTCCATGAGGGAGAACTTGTTAAAGGAGAAACAAAGTGGAGGATTAGAAGGACATTTTGGTCACGACAAGATGTTTGCAAAGCTGAATGAGTCATGTTTTTGGTCGAGAATGCGAGCAGAAGTCAAGAGATTCGTGGAAAGATGCAGAATTTCCTAGCATTCAAAGGGAAGAAGATAGAATGCAGTGTTTTATCAACCATTGCCCATACCAGAGAGGCCGTGGGATGCAATTAGCATGGATTTCATATCGGGGTTGCCAAGAACGCAAAGAGGTTTTGATTCAATATTTGTGGTAGTAGATAGATTTTCCAAAATGGCACACTTCATTCCATGTCAGAAAACCAGTGACACAACTCACATTGCGAACCTGTTTTTCAAAGAAGTCATTCGACTTATGGTTTTCCAAGGAGTATAGTTTCGGATCGAGATACAAAGTTCATAGGGCATTTTTGGAGGACCTTATGGAAGAAGATAGGAACTAACTTGTTGTTTAGTTCAGGTTATCACCCTCAGATGGATGGACAAACGAAAGTGGTGAATAGAAGTCTGGGTGACTTGCTGAGGAGCCTGGTGATAGAACACCACAGCCAGTGGGACCACATATTACCACAGACAGAGTTTTCTTATAATGACTCAGTTAACAGGAGCACAGGGCAAAGTCCATTTCAGGTTTTCTATGGCATGCAGCTGAGAGGAATTTCTGAATTGAGGGATTCAGAACAGACTACGACTAGGAGTGATAGTGTAAACAATTTCGCAGAGGCGATGAAGGAACTTCACAGCCAGGTGAAGGAGCGACTGCAAAATTCAAGCCAGGAATATAAGCGTAGAGCAGATCAACATAGAAGAAGACTTCAGTTTGAGGTTGGTGATTTGGTTCTGGCACATTTGAGAAAGGAAAGGTTCCCGAGAGGAACATATAATAAATTGAATATGAAGAAAATCAGGCCATGTAGAGTCTTGAAGAAATTTGGGGCGAATGCTTATGAGATTGAATTACCCGATGGGATTGGAATTTCTCCGATATTCAATATTTCAGATTTGTACCCATATAAAGCTGAGGAAGCAGGGATAGGAGACAAACAGCCAGTGATCCAGAAGACGAAGCAGATGCCAGTTGCAGATAAGTCACAGATGGAGCGCATACTGGATAAAAGAGTGAGTAAGAAGACCAAGCGGAAGCAATACTTTGAATATTTGATCGAATGGAAGGGCCATCTAGTTGAAGATGCCAGCTGGGAGAACGAGGTGGAGATCCATAAGCATGGACATACCGTGCGCGAGCTCATGGACAGGAACCCATGAAAATTTTCAAGCGAGGGAGTATTATGTAGGAGCATTGCCAACATCAAGCGAGCCAGTGCGGAGACATCGAACAACTGGACAAGCCCAATGCACATTTTGAATTTTCCCTTGAAATTGATGCGCCATCTTAAATAAGATAATTAAGAAGGAGCGCACTTGTATAATGTAAATGGACCTTGAGTTATTTTCTCTCGTCCTTTGTATATAGAAGGCATTTATGATAGTTAATGCAAGTAGATAGAATTGAATGTGTAGATTTGACGGTTTTAGAGCGCAAGAGGGAAACAAGATATAGACACCCTCATTGTGTATTGTAACAAGATGATGAGAATTTTTGTATGAAGAGAGAAAGAGCAAGCAGAGAGCTATGTAAGAACACCCACGTACAGATATTTGGATTAATAGAAGGAGTTCGATTCAAATTCATGGTTTCGTGTTTGTTCTCTGTGTATTGATGTTGAATGATATGCTCATGAATGTTTACTTCCTGTTATACATATTCTTTATATGCTGTGTATATGATTTCATGTTTTGAGTTTGAAGTCTGAAAGGAAGTAGGAATGAGTTTCAATTGTTTCTCTATCTGAACAAGGGTTCCTGCAAGGAGTGCAGTCGAATTGTCCGCAAGGAGTGCGTTGACAAAGGGTTCAGATAGTGTAATTTTTGTTCTCATTCACCCAAAAGTGCAGAAAGGCACAAGAGCCGTGCAAGGAGTGTGCAGGTCGAGTGAGGTCTCAGGATTGCGAGCCTGAGAAAAGGATTTAGAGACTGCGCTGTAGGAGTGCGCAGAGTTGAAGGGATTCAACCATTTGGAAAAGCTGAAGAGTTGCCACAAGGAGTGCGAGCATGGATTCTCTAAAATGTTCAGAGGCAGATAAAGTTGAGAGGGATTTGAAGTCTTCAAGGGACGTTGAAGGCAGGAGGAAAGACCAGGTACTTTGAAGTTGGTAAGAATGCATAGCGACGTCGAACCCAAGAAGTTCTCAGGGGAAGAGGTGAATGGTCGGAATTCTCTAAGGGGAATTTGCAAATTTCCATGAGCCATCAGACCTCGCAGAGAAGCAGGGGAGTTACGACGAAAGCGTCGAAGGGTTCTAAGCTCAGGAGGAGTAGGACCGTAGATCCAAGCCATAAGGGGCCGTTGGATTTACATGTGGAATTCTATATCGGGGTTTCATGGGTTGAAGTCCCGTAACCATTGCAACAGGGATCATGATATTCCAAATCGTGAAGTCCCGAAAGTAAAAAGGATTTGTGTTGGCCATGGGGAAGTTAGCGAGCGGATAGGTGGAACGCTATTTTGGGGTTTTGGAAAGTGAAGTTCCAAAGAAAAAATTGCATTTAGATTCGTGATATTGTGAAGTTTGAAGTGCCGATGAAGTGGAAGGACCGTTGAAAAGTCAACCGCGTGATTGTATCAAAGGATCGACATATCGAGATTCAGGAGTTGGGGAAACAAGTTACTCAACTTCGAGATCGCCGAAATCGCGATAGGGAAAATCCCGAAAAGGAAAGAGAAAAGGTCAGCGTTGACTATTTTGGGCTTCATGGATTCGAGAGACCAACGTTCGGCCACCGGGTTCGCGAAGTTGCGAAATCCAATCTCCCAAAAAAATGTAAAGAGGGGATCCCATGAGAGTTTGTTGTGGGTGCAGATTTTTCGATAGGGAAATAGAAGAACCGTTTTAGAGTTCTTCGGGCCAATAGAAGGGGAAATATCCTATGCTGACGTGGACCTTTCGAAATGCGGGTTGTGAAGGGAGCATGCATTGGCGTCAAGTTTGGTATCAGAGCACAGAAAGGTTCTTTTCTTTCTGTAGCAAAGAAAAAGAAAGATAATTCACCATGTTGCCAAGGAGAAGGGATAGACAACCACCCGATCCACCATAGGATAGGGAAATGCCGAGAAGAAGGGCTAGACAGATGACAGATCCATCTATGGAGAGAGATATGCGTGATCTACGAGCTAGACTTGAAGACATGGAGACAACACAAAGACACACAGTTAGTGCTGGGGATCTTAGTGATTCTGAAAGTGAGATTGAGGTTGAACATGAAGAAGAGGTTGTAGCTGAAGATGCATCAAACAAACGTTTGATCAGAGCTATTGCAAGGATGGGTGAAAGAGCGAAAATGGACATTCCAGTTTATGAGGGAAATCTGGATGCAGAGGAGCTTCTAGACTGGATTAGAGCTCTAGACACATACTTTGACTATGAAGATGTTGAAGAGGACAAGAAATTCAAGCATGTTGTCACAAGGTTAAAGGGACATGCAGCATTATGGTGGGATGAACTACAAGCTGACAGAAACTGCAAGGGCAAGTAGAAGATCAAAAGCTGGGACAGAATGATCACGAAAATGAAGGCGAAATTCATCCCCAGAGATTATCAAATTACTCTGTTTAGGAGGATGCAGAACCTGAGACAGAAGCTGATGACAGTAAAAGAATACACTGAGGAATTCTACAAGTTGAACATCAGGGTAGGTCATCGTGAGAGCGATGATGAGAAAGTTGATAGATATATGAATGGTCAGAGATATGACATTCAGGATGAGATGAGTGTGGTAACCATCCAAACAGTGTGAGATGCTTAGCAGATGGATCTGAAAGCAGAAGAGAAG
The DNA here is from genome assembly GCA_010110895.2 of Picea sitchensis. Lineage (NCBI taxonomy): Eukaryota > Viridiplantae > Streptophyta > Pinopsida > Pinales > Pinaceae > Picea > Picea sitchensis. Next base: position 19,449 of record SNQJ01S0123288.1, on the reverse strand, counting down.
CTGAGCCGAAAGAAGGGTCAGAGAGGCCGAGGTAGAAGTCAGCCTAGAGGCAAATTAGTTGCCCAGGACAAATATCAGAAGCCCAAGGAAGACTGGAAGAAACATCTGACTCAAGCTGAGAGAGGTGGAAGTTCATAGCGAGGGAAATATTTTTAATAGAGAGGACAACATACTGAGAAGAAAGGAGATTATGCTGATAACAATACTTTTCCTCGTACTAGAGGTAGAGGAAGAGGAAGAGGTGGAGTAATAACATGCTTCACATGTGGAAAGAATGAGCACAAGTCTTACGAGTGTCCGGACAAAAAGAAAGAGAGTGGAGAAGATCACATCACCGAGGCAAAGAGGTGAGATGTTGAGGTAGAAGACGCTGAAGGCGGAACATCGCTGATGATGTGAAAATCTCTTTTGACACCAGAGAAGGAGGTGGAGAGTTCAGTCCAAAGGACCACACTTTTTCGGACTGCTTGCAAAACCAAGGACAGGGTATGCAAGGTCATTGTGGATAGTGGTAGCATAGATAATCTCGTTTCTACAGAGATGGTAGAGAAGCTGGAGCTAAAGACGATTGATCATCCAAGCCCATACAGAATTTTGTGGCTACAAAAAGGACATCAGGTAACTGTCACTAAACAATGTTTAGTTGAATTCAAGATAGGAGGATATAATGATAAGATATTATGTGATGTCATTCCTACGGATGTTTGTCATCTATTACTGGGTAGACCATGGCAATATGACAAGAATGTGATTCATGATGGGAGAATGAACACATACACCCTAGAGAAGAATGGGAGGACTCATATGTTTCTTCCAATTAAGGATAAGGAGGTGAAAACGGAAGTAAGCAACACTGTACTTCTCATGAGTGGGAAGGAACTTCTTACAGAGGTTAAGAAGAAGGAGGATCCACAGTTCATTGTGGTCAGAAATATGAAGATTTTTTTGACCAACACAAGAGTGGATGATTTACTAGAAGAGATTCATGAACTACTGGAAGAGTTCGCTGATATAGTAGTGGACGAATTACCTCGTTCGTTGCCACCGATCAGAAGTGTGAGTCATCATATTGATCTCATACCAGGATCCATTTTGCCAAACAAAGTCGCGTACAAATTGAAGCTGCAAGAGAATGAAGAGGTCAAAAGACAAGTCCAGGAGTTGTTGGACAAAGGTTTGGTCAGGGAAATCTTGAGTCCGTGTGTTGTTCTAACAGTACTTAGTCTGAAGAAAGACGGAGGCTGGAGGATGTGTACTGACTCGAGGGAAATTAATAAGATAACCATCAGGTATAGATTTCCATTGCCAAGGATGGATGATCTGATGGATTGCTTGAGTGGAGCAAAGTATTTTTCAAATATTGATTTGAAAAGTGGTTATCATCAAATCTGCATGAGAGAAGGTGATGAATGGAAGACAGCATTCAAAACCAGCGAAGGGTTGTATGAATGGCTTGTTATGCCATTTGGCTTAAAAAATGCATCAAGTACCTTCATGAGTTTGATGAACAAAGTTCTGAAGGATTTCATTGGTAAATTTGTCATTGTGTATTTGGATGACATACTGGTTTACAGTAAAACAGTGGCAGAGCATCTTAAGCATTTGGCTATAGTGATGCAGAAGTTACAGCAAGAGAAGTTGTTGATAAATATGAAGAAATCCTCATTCATGAAGACAGAGCTCATCTACTTGGGATTTGTTATTTCTGCAGATGAGTTGAGGATAGATCCAGATAAGGTGGAGGTAATCAAGAATTGGCCATCACCAAAGAATGTATTTGAGGTGAGAAGTTTTCACAGATTGGCTAGTTTCTATCGAAAGTTCATCAGGAATTTCAATGGAATTAGCACAGTGATGATGGATATCGTGAAGAAAAGACACAAGTCTTGTCACTGGACAGAAGAGGTTGAGAAGAGTTTCAAATTGTTGAAACGAAAGATTACGGAATAACCAGTTTTGGTGTTGTCGGATTTCCAAAAGACATTTCAAGTGAAATGCGATGCAAGTGGATTTGCAATTGGGGCAGTCTTGAGTCAAGAAGACAGACCGATCGCATACTTCAGCGAGAAGCTGAATGAAGTGAAAGTGAAATACTCCACTTATGATAAGGAGTTCTATGCTATTATACATGCATTGAAGAAATGGAGACATTACTTGATCCCGAAAGAGTTTGTCTTGTATAGTGACAATCATGCACTACAGTTTGTGACTCAATAGGAAAGGTTGAATCAGAGACATGTAAAATTGGTGGAATATATGCAGAATTTCACTTTTGTGATCAAACATATTTATGGTACTGCTAACAAAGTGGTTGATGCTTTGAGCAGGAAGTGTTTGTTGTGGCAGGAGTTCTGAGTAAAAACATTGGGTTTTGATGATCTCAGGGACATGTACACAGATGATCAGGATTTTAAAGAGGCGTATGAAGCAAATGAGAATCCAATTCTCAGGGATAGGAGCCAATGGATAGAATACATGATCCAGGAAGGATTAATTTTTAAGGGTAATCAGCTGTGTATTTTGAAATGCTCCATGAGGGAGAACTTGTTAAAGGAGAAACACAATGGAGGATTAGCAGGACATTTTGGTCATGACAAGACGTTCGCAAAGATGAATGAGTCATTTTTTTGGCCGGGAATGTGAGCAGATGTCAAGAAATTCATGGACAGATGTAGAATTTGCCAGCATTCAAAGGGAAGAAGACAGAATGCAGGGTTTTATCAACCATTGCCCATACCAGAGAGGTTGTGGGATGCAATTAGCATGGATTTCATATTGCGGTTGCCAAGAACGCAAAGAGGTTTTGATTCAATATTTGTGGTAGTAGATAGATTTTACAAAATGGCACACTTCATTCCATGTTAGAAAACCAATGACGCAACTCACATTGCGAACCTGTTTTTCAAAGAAGTCATTCGACTTCATGGTTTGCCAAGGAGTATACTTTCAGATAGAGATAAAAAGTTCATAGGGCATTTTTGGAGGACCTTATGGAAGAAGATGGGAACTAACTTGTTGTTTAGTTTAGCTTATCACCCTCAGACGGATGGACAAATGGAAGTGGTGAATAGAAGTTTGGGAGACTTGCTGAGGGGCCTGGTGATAGAACACCAAAACCAGTGGGACCACATATTACCACAGACAGAGTTTGCTTATAATGATTCAGTTAAAAGGAGCACAGGGAAAAGCCCATTTCAGGTTGTCTATGGCATGCAACCGAGAGGAATTTCTGAATTGAGGGATTCAGAACAGACTACGACTAGGAGTGCTAGTGCAAAACATTTCGTAGAGGCGATGAAGGAACTTCACAGCCAGGTGAAGGAGCGACTAGAAAATTCAAGCCAGGAATATAAGCGTAGAGCAGATCAACATAGAAGACAACTTCAATTTGAGTTTGGTGATTTGGTTCTGGCATATTTGAGAAAGGAAAGGTTCCCGAGAGGAACATATAATAAATTGAAGATGAAGAAAATCGGACCATGTAGGGTCTTGAAGAAATTTGGGGCGAATGCTTATGAGATTGAATTACCCGATGGGATCGGAATTTCTCTGATATTCAATATCTCAGATTTGTAGCCATATAAAGCTAAGGAAGCAGGGATAGGAGATGAACAACCAGTGATCCAGTGGACGAAGTAGATGTAAGTTGCAGATAAGCCGCAGATGGAGCGCATACTGGATAAAAGAGTGAGTAAGAAGACTAGGAGGAAGCAATACTTTGAATATTTGATCAAATGGAAGGGCCATCTAGTTGAAGATGCCAGCTGGGAGAACGAGGCAGAGATCCAGAAGCATGGACACACCATGTGCGAGCTCATGGACAGGAGCCCATGAAAATTTTCAAGTGAGGGAGTATGATGCAGGAGCATCGCCAACATCAAGTGAGCTAGTGCGGAGACATTGGACAACTGGACAAGCCCAACGCACATTTTGAATTTTCCCTTGAAGTTGATGTGCCATCTTAAATAAGATAATTAAGAAGGAGTGCACTTGTATAATGTAAACGGACCTTGAGCGATTTTCTCTCATCCTTTGTAGATAGAAGGCATTTATGATAGTTAATGCAAGTAGATGAGATTTGACAGTTTTAGAGCGCAAGAGGGAAACGGGATATAGACACCCTCATTGTGTATTGTAACAGGATGATGAGCATTTGTGTATGAAGAGAGAAAGAGAAAGCAGAGAGTTGTGTAAGAACACCCATGTACAGATATTTGGATTAATAGAAGGAGTTTGATTCAAATTCATGGTTTCGTGTTTGTTCTCTGTGTATTGATGTTGAATGATATTCTCATGAATGTTTGCTTCCTGTTATACATCTTCTTTATATGTTGTGTATATGATTTCATGTTTTGAGTTTGAAGTCTGAAAGTAAGTAGGAATGAGTTTCAATTGTTTCTTTATCTGAACAAGCGTTCCTGCAAGGAGTGCAGTCGAATTGTCCGCAAGGAGTGCGTTGACAAAGGGTTCAGATAGGGTAACTTTTGTTCTCATTCACCCAAAAGTGCAGACAGGCACAATAGTCGTGCAAGGAGTGCACAGGTCAAGTGAGGTCTCAGGGTTGCGAGCTTGAGCAAAGGATTTAGAGACTGCGCTGCAGGAGTGCGCAGGGTCGAAGGGATTCAACCATTTGGAAAAGCTGAAGAGTTGTCGCAAGGAGTGCGAGCAGGGATTCTCTAAAAGGTTCAGAGGCAGAAAGAGTTCAGAGGGATTTGAAGTCTTCAAGGGATGTTGAAGTCAGGAGGAAAGACCAGGTACTTTGAAGTTGGTAAGAAGGCGTAGCGACGTCGAACCCATGAATTTCTCAGGGGAAGAGGTGGATGGTCGAAATTCTTTGAGGGGAATTCGCGAATTTCCATGAGTCGTCAAGCCTCGCAGAGAAGCAGGGGAGTTACGTCAAAAGCATCGAAGGGTTCTAAGCTCAGGAGGAGTAGGACCGTAGATCCAAGCCATAAGGGGCCGTTGTATTTACACGTGGAATTCTATATCGGGGTTTCGTGGGTTGAAGTCCTGTAACCATTGCAACAGGGATCACAATATTCCGAATCATGAAGTCCCAAAAGTAAAAAGGATTTGTGTGGGCCACGGGGAAGTTAGCGAGTGGACAGGTGGCACGCTATTTTAGGGTTTTGGAAAGTGAAGTTCTGAAGAAAACATTCCCTTTGGATTCGCGATATTGCGAAGTTCGAAGCGTCGATGAAGCGGAAGGACCATTGAAAATTCAACCGCGCAAGTGTATCAGAGGATCGGCATATCGGGATTTGGGAGTCGGGGAAACAAGTTACTCAACTTCGAGATCACTGAAATCGCGATAGGGAAAATCCCGAAAAGGAAAGAGAAAAGGTCAGCGTTGACTATTTCGGGCTTCGGGGATTCGAGAGACCAACGTTCGGCCACTGGGTTCACGAAGTTGCGAAATCCGATCTCCCAAAAAAATCTAAAGAGGGGATCCTGTGAGAGTTTGCTGTGGGTGCTGATTTTCCGATAGGGAAATAGAAGAACTGTTTTAGAGTTCTTCAAGCTAGTAGAAGAGGAAAGATCCATTGCTGACATGGACCTTTCGACATGCGGGTTGTGAAGGGAGCGTGCGTTGGCATCACTTATTTTATAGGTTAGAAAGGGCTAGGTATTTGGTTGAGTGAACGACTATGGGTGATCAAATGGTCTAGGAAATTTACCCAGAAATCTGTGTTTCTTCTGCAAATTTCTATTTTTTGTTCTTATTTCAATATACACGGGCTTTAGTGAGTCAGCTAGGGTATACACATGTGCAGTAGTGGAGCAGGGTGCATATGCCTTAGAAAAGGGTCTTTTTTAGAATATTTTTTTAGTAGTGGCTTGGAAAAAATGGAAAATGAGATGGCTTGATGCCAGGTATGCATGTCTGGTGCAAATTAGTGTTATAACAGATGCCCCCTAATGTATGAGGTCATAAGAGCATCTAATGGCCGAAATACATTACCAATGTTCACCAACATACGAAACAAGTGAGTCCAGGGACCAGAGTTCGGGAGGTGCCATATGAAAAATAACAATCATCTCACCGAGGAGGGCATACCCATGCTCGGGATGAAATAAAATCATGGTTGCCAATCAAATACACTGTATATCTATGTCATATAACTATATAAAGTGTAGCCGTGGGAAATACACAATGGATCTACATCTTGAAATCAAAAAGATATACATGTATAGTATCTATCTTCAAAAATATAATAAGGCCTGATGGCTAAAGATGAGGCCTTCAAAGCTCAAGAAAAAACTTCAAAATCTTCACAACTCAAGTAGGAGTGTAATATGAGTGTACGACTTCACTACCCAGAAGTCTTCGATGGCTTTTCAGAAATGGACTAGAGGATCTTGATGATCAGGCTGAGGGGTTCATTGATTTTGAACAAAGACTTGATTAGATTTTTGGGATAGCAGGGCATGAGGGCAAGAGACAAACTGCAGGGGGGCCAACTCAAGCTTGGTAAAAAATTCCCTTGGAAAGTAGCATGACAAATTACGAGACTCAGGAAACATGGTATTTTACATAAGTTCACGATGCAGGAGGCAACAAAAACTCTCCATATGTTTGGAAGAATAACCAAATGGAGGAGGACACATCTCTATGTAGTGAGAACAACTTCATAAGGTCATGTTAAATCCTAGAGCTCGGTGAACAAATGGAATAATGTGCCTTGTCCAAGGGTGACTCATTGTGCTACCAACAAAAATAAAATACTTTTCCCTTCCTCTTTTTGGGGTATATTTGATTTTTTTTTCTTTTTCAAAAATTTTGGAAAGCTTGAAAAAGAATAAAAGAATGCTATGTTACAAAGGAGGAATGAGTGCCACAAACATACTAGTTCCAAGTGAAAGGAACATACTGGTGCTTAGAGAAAGGAGACATATGTAGGAAAAGGATACTTAGGAAAAATCCTCTATGGGCCAAGGTGTCAAGATGAAGAGGAAAAGTGCTATAGGGCTTGCGTATAAGATATGCTTTAGATGGTTCAGTTGAGAGTAACATGGATCCAACAATAGGAAAAAGACACAGGTATGAAAATGCGATTAATAAGACACAATTGTAATGTCCTTTAATGTGGTTTTAATGAGCCCAAGGAAGTAAGCTTGGTGGTTTTTCATTTTTAGAGAGTTTGAAAAAGTGTAAAAGGAGACTCCACTGGGGTACCTTTTTTGAAGGTAGTCTAGTCAATTTGAAAAAGGGGTAAACTAGCACCGAAAAACCGTCTATCCAAAACCATTTTAATGAGTGTGATAAAGACAAGATCACTCGACAATTTTTTCATATTTAAGGAGTCTGAAAAAATCTTAACTATGGGCTCTATATGAGATGTTCTTCTGGACCATTTTAACGAGTTTGAAGGAACAAGGTCACTCGACCATCTTTTCACTTTTAGGGAGTCTGAAAAGAGCTTAACTATGGACTCCATGAGGGTTCCTTTTTCGTAAATTTAGTTCCTTAGGCCTGAAAAAGGGTTAAAATTATACCTGAGAATACTCTTCTAGGGAACTGAAGCTCCTAGAGTATACCTTTGTTCGTACAGTTGACCATCCAGACCAAAAAAGGGGTAAAATACCGCCAGACAGACGTGCCTTCGAATTTCAGTTTAGTGAGCATGAAGGGCGACAAGATCACTCAACAATCTTTTCATGTTTAGAGGGTCTGAAAAGGGCTTAAAAGAAGACCCATTTGTGTTTTGGGAGTCCCGAGGGTGAGGTCAAGAGTGATAATGAATCATGCAAATGAGGCTCATAATTGTAATCAGGAAAGACTAATAAGGACTCCTGAGCCTATAGTCGGTACTAACGGCATGGATACCAAAATTACGACTAAATTAGGATATACCACTAAATTATGACACTTCTAAAGTAGTAAAGATGGTTTTGTGTCGCAACTCTGTGGGGTCTATCCTATGGAAAAGAGAAAAATAAAATGAGATAGAGAAAGTGGAGGTGGAATCCTAGCTCAGATGCAACACGTTGAAAAAATGACTTTTTATCAAAGGACCTTTAAAATGATCCAAATCTCCAAAAAAAAATTCCCAATACCCAAAGTAACATTTATTGTAACATTCCATAAGAAACTCTTGAACCATACTAAATGATTTTCAGGCTAGAAAAAACGACAAAAAGGTCCAAAAAAGGACAAAAAGGGGCCAAAAAGTCCATAAATAGAAGTTGGAAGCTCATTATCACCATTGCGAATTGAGAAATTGACAAAATGCAGATAGCACATAGCCTCTTCTCTAGTAGTATACAGATGGGTGGCGCTATTTTCGCGACAGGGGAGAGGACCATTGAGGCCTTCGACAACAAGTTTTTCGACTGGTGGTCTCGACATATTTTGGCGATAGAGGACTATCCCTATGTAGGGATTGACTTTTCTAGGGATCCTAACATGGGCGTACCTCACAGAGTGGCACGAGGAGAGTTAGGTATGCTTGTATTTTTTTTTTTCTTTTAAAGTTATTTATTTTTTATGTCCTTATATATATATATATATCAATTTTTTTGTGTACCAGAGTATTTGACAACTATGTATTTGTTCTGTGTAGATGTGGGGCTAGTGTCTCCATTGGAATTTTCAAGGACTAGGTGGCATCCTCGACCAGAGGCAGGACCAACTGCGGCTGGTGGACCAACAACAATAGGGGGACCTCCAACTGAAGAGGCTGAGAGAGTATTGAGACGGGTAGAGCAGAACCTCACCATGCTTACTCGGACAGTCCCCATGGCAGAGATTGAGGATCTCCCACCATCCATGCAGATTCACATTGTTGGGGTACCACGGAACTAGGTCCAAATTTTTTGGCGTCTAGCTAACGCCGTTGTTCACTATGACAAGGCCAATAGGCCCCACCCTTAGCTTATACTAGAATTCTTATGTGCCGAGGGAACATTTTGTATACTTTTGAGGGCATAAGCCTCGTGACTCTTTACTGGACACATTTTTTTGAGGCACTCATGCCCACTTATGTACTCTGATACTTTGCGATATATATATGCGTATTTACATCTCTTGTGTTTTATGGATTACATTTATTTACAAATGTATTTACATTTGTGTGTGTGTTTCTTACATGTGTGCAAGATGCCAATCTAATATATGATTAGCTAGAGTATCTGTAACTTGATTCAATCTCCTAGGAACATGGATAAACATAATGTAATAAAATCTATGTTCTAAGAGACGTACCCTAAGGAACCGTCGGTGTAGAGTAGGATCGTAAATGCAATATACCCCATTTAACTGAGACACAACCAGATGAGCGTCTAGATAGACTCAGAGATCAGAGATACCAAGCGACAAAGCGTCACGAAGCAACTCAAGAATTGCGTTGTATTCAGCGACATTGTTTTTCGTATCACCTAAATAGATATCTCCTGAGGATAGTAACTGGCCCTGAGGTGTGAAAATCACCCAAGCTATGGAAGCAAGCCTTCGATTATGCCATCTAGTACCATCCACGAACCCAGGGAACACCTCTAATTCACTTGAAATCTGCCACAGTGAAAAAGATAACATAAAAAATCACATGTCCATAAAACTAAAATACAAAACTAAAAAGTAATAGTACAAAGACTATACATATGTTACAAAAATTCATCAAAGGCGACCCATCTATGAGTAATACTTTTTGAGGTAGAGCCCATTTCTAGGCTTCGCTGAAACATTTCCCTCAAATTCCACCAGACAATAAGCACCCTTTTTAAGAACCTCTTTCATGATGAAATGTCCGACCCACATAGGTTTGAACTTGCCTACCCCCAGGGGGTCCTTATCTTGGTCATAGACCAGGACAAGGTTGCCTTCAGAGAAAGTTCAAGGATGAACAGACCGATCATATTGACACTTGACCTTTTGTTTGTGAGCCTTGTTAGCTAAGGCTGCATCATGATGCTTCTCATTAAGTTTCTCAAGATATAATAAACATTCTTCAATCGGTGATGTGTTTAGAAATAACTCTACTACCAACTTTAAAGACAAGATCTGGAACTCTATGGGTAAGAATTATTCCAGCTCGTAAACGAGTTGAAAAGGTGAGAAACTGGTTGCAGTCTTAAGAGACATTTGGTAGGCCCATAATGTCGAGTATAACATCAAATGCCAATTTGACTTGGCCGAATTGATTGTTCGTTGTAGAATGGTCTTAAGAGATTTATTTACAGTTTCCACCTAACCATTCTCTTATGGGTAGTAGGGTGATGAATGTTCTTACCGCAACCCAATATTTGACATTAACTTGGTCATATTTTTGTTCTTAAATTGACTACCATGGTTAGTGACAATCTCTTAGGACTACGAACCTTTCTATTATCTGGTTGAACAAAAAGAGAGTTGTTGTCTCCCCGTCATATTTGAACATTGGCATAGCTTCAACCCACTTGGTGAAGTAGTCTAATGCTACGATGATATAATAGTTCCCCCTTGCTGAAGGGGGGTTTCATGTAGTGTAATAAATCCCCCATTTACTGAAGGGACCAACGGTAATAACGAGAAACATGGGAGCAGGGTGTGCCCTCATCTTTCGAGAGAAGATCTGACACGGGTGGCACTTCTTGGATTCAACACAATATTTGATTAATGTTAGCCAGAATTAATTGGATCGTAGAATATTTTGGGTTGTTGCCAACCCAAACAAATGACCGCCACATGCTCCAGTGTGGCAATCATTAAGCACAATTTCTTCTTCTTCATGAGTGAGACATCAACAATGGATGCAGTCTACACCTAGACGATACAAAGTGTCCTCGAGTATGAGATAGTTCTTGGCCTAATGGCATATACAATGATGCTCATCACGAGAAGCAGAGGCAGGGCACTTCAAATTATGGAGATAGACAAGAAAATCTCCATACCAAGGGTCAAAATATGAAATCAAAAACATGTATCCTTTGATAGGTGACTCGTCGGTTATAACATCACCTGATTTGACCGGAAGTTCCGATATGAGTTCTACGAAGACCAATGATTTTTAGGATTTTTCTTAACTGAATCCAAGTCAAATTCTTGGAGGATAAAAATCCATATACTGATCTTTCCACTGATGATGCATTGTGTCAACATTTATTGAAATGGATTCATAATGGAAATGACGGTGGTCTTGTGAAACAAGATGTAATGACAGAACCGTTGGACAACATGGACTGCTGGCAGCACAATTTTTTCAATGTGGGAATAATTGAGTTCTGGTCCAACCAGGCCTCGACTCAGGTAATAAATGACGTATTCTGAGAGAAAATCATCCTCCTGAACTAATACCATACCAAAGGTTGACTCCGCAGCGACCAAGTACAATAAGAAATATTTATTATAATTGGGTGGTCAAAGAAGAGGGGTAGATGTGAGGGCGCGTTTCAACATTACGAAAGAGCATTGAGTGGCTTCATCCCAATGAAAAGGAATGCCCTTCTACAATGAACGCATAAAACCCTTTGTGATCTCACCATAGTTTGCGATGAAACGTCGTAAAAAGTTCACTTTTCCCTGCAAACTTTGAAGCAGAGGGATGGTGCATGGGGGAGGCAACTGAACTATTTCCTCAACCTTTAGAGGATCGAACATGATCCCTATTGTCGAAACTATGAAACCTAGCAGACGACCCAATGTGATGCAAAAACTGCACTTGTTTGGATTCAAGCGGATTTGGTAGTAGCGACATCGTTCAAGGATAAGTCAGAGGTGTGCTATATGATCAACTCTCTTGCGAGATCGTGATGGTATATAATCAAGATAAGCCTCGACTATGTGTTTGAGCTCATGGAAATAAAAAGACATTACCTGCTGAAACGTAGCTCCATCATTTTTCAGAGGAAAAGGTATCTTCCGATAAGGGAATGTACTCCACGGACAAATGAAAGTGGTTTTATGTTCATCTTCGAGCTTGATTTGTATCTGATTGTATCCCAAAAAAACGTCCTTGAAAGAAAAGGCCTTGCAACCTGCGCATTCATCGACTATCTGGTCAATAAATGGTGTGGAGAAATTATCCTTTGGAAAAGCCTTGTTCATATCATGGAAGTCCATACATACGCGAATAATACCCTGTTTTTTTTTGACTGGCACGGGATTTGACACCCATTGAGTCAATTGGATGGGGTAGATAAAACTAGCTTTAAGTAGTTTCTCTACTTCAATCTTAATAGTTGTTTCTTTCCTAGGATTGACCAGATGAAGCTTCTGCCAGATTGGCTTAACATCAGGATAAATTGTAATTTCATGTTCAATGATTCTTAGATCTATGCCTAGGATTTCCTCGTAAGACCAGGCAAAAATGTCGCAGAATTATTTAAATAAATCTGTGTAGATTTGAATCTCCTCAAGGGAGAAATCCGCTCTGATGAAGATATTCTCCATGACGCCAAGGGTTCTGAAGATATCGATAGGTATTATTTTAGCTATTGTTTCCATATTTCCTTCAGCATAATCTGTGTGCGTTTCCAAATGATTTATAGAACAATATTTATCTTCATTCATAGTCAGAGTGAATTCACCTGCTTCAATTCGTCCTAATTCTGGGAGGAAGTAAGATCTATGATGAAGATCATCCTAGGGTCTGTTCGGACTAGTCATTGCCTCAATAATTTCATTTTCTGAGGGAAATAATAAGTCTAAAGAATCTGTATCAGCAAGGGAACCTTGAGCCCAAATAGGCGCGAGCACCGGATCTAACTCTTGTGCGAGAGTCGGGTCAGGGTTGGTAGAATCTTGCTGAATAATCGAGTATGAAACTTCTACCATGGACAAAGGCATGGCCATGCCATGGTGATCTGTCCCCTCCATCATGATTGATGGGGAAGGAAGAGTCCATGGATCATTAAAGTACGTTGTGTGAAACGACAAGAGTTGAAACATTTCGGCCTGAGGCTGGTCGGGGATAGCCGACAAGACATGGACATTGTCGGTCGGAGGTGGGTAATCGAAAATACCCATCAAAGGTGGGCACAAAACAACCCCTACTTTGACGATGTCAGGCTAAGGGTTATCAATCATCGAGACCATGGAGACTCCCAATGAATAGTCAGGACGAGAGAAGGATAATTGATCAACAGTCATGATCTAGCCCTCATGTGGAAACAACAAGACCTGAAAGACTATCGCAACCACTGCTTGCATAGCATAGTTCCAACTCCTTCCTAACAAGATATTGTAGTCAAGAGACACATCGACCACTTCGACTTCAACGCACATGTTTTTTCCCCCTAATTGCACGGGGAAAAAAGTAATTTTCCCATGTGGTCGGAAAGAATGACCATCAAAAGACGTAAGAAGAGTAGGTGATAGAGAAAAAACGGGTTGGCCGTTAGCCTTCCAGCATGCCAAAGACATCATGCATGTTGAGGTGCCCTCATCCACCACTATGCGGAAAATGTTTCGGGTAAACGTTTTCATGGTGTAAGCCACTACTATCTGAAAAGATATGTGGTAAGGAAGGCGAGGTTTTAATTCAGTGAAAAGTACAGTACTCGTACTGAAGCTAGGCATCCCATATGAGAAAAGAGGGCCTGTTGCACTTTGGGTAAACGGAGTAGTGATTGCTGCCATAGATGGAATTGGACCACTGCCCAAGGCAGAATTAGTCGAGACCATGGTGGATCGGATCGACGATGGTTGGTTAGGAGGTGGAACAACCCCTGTAGTGACAGTCATGGAGGGAATATGAGTATTCCTTGAAGAAGTAGCACATTTGGTTCCATTGTTGCTTGAGACACTATGATTGATTCCTCTAGAATCAAATGTTATCCTCTCAAAAATGGGTCAGGCATAGTTTCTTGTAACCATATTGTCTCAAAAGATCCTTATTGGTCTAGTTTTCGTCTTAGCGGTGGCAGGGGGGGGGGGGGTTCGAGATCAACCGACGACAGGCCCAAAAGCCTTCACGACCTGTGCAACTCCTGATCCTCCACTGTGTGAGAATATCAAAGAAACACTAGGGCTATCTATAATCGTTTGAACACCATCACGCACTAGAAAAAGTACCTATGGGATAAAACAAGGAGTCACTAGCTAGTTGGAAGAACAGTTACAACAACCAACACTAGAGAAACTTATCAGTGCAAGTGCAACTCGAATACAGACACACCCTCCGGGTATACTCTGCAAAGAATGGCCCGATGTCTGTCCTAGGTACCGCGATATACCCCCACAGTCACCTGTGTAATTCACTATAATGATAGGCAACTAGGTTGCCAGTGTGCAAACAATCGCCATGAGGGTACAATCGACAGTCGGGTGGACCGCAATGAGCATGGTATCAAGCCCAAAACCTATCAAGTGTATCAAAAGAAAGTGTTCCAGAAGATGATTGAGGACCTTGAAAAGATTTGAGACCCATGAAGCTCAGTGGCAAATGCGATCAACATAATCCCAAGATAAGCCCTCTATATGTGTTCCCCACTACGTTTGGTCCAGATTTGGAGGGGTTTTCTCCGCTACCTTTCCACATGTGACCTCGTTTTTATCCCCTGTGTTAGAGGGGGGTCCATATATATTTCACGATACTAGACTTTTAGCACTCCCTAGTACAGACTCTTATGTTTGTTTTTGCAGCCTTGAAGAGTTTCCTTTCCAATCCTAAATCAAGGCTCTAGCGTAGACTAGTTGATGGACCCTACAAACATAAAGTCTAGTTGATTTTAATTAATCATTAATTTTAGTGGTTGTCTTAAGTCAAAGGGAATGAAAGTGAAACCAGTGATGTTTTTCAGAGACGAAAGAGAAGAGCATATAATGAAACTAGAAACAAATTACTTCTTCTAAAATTCAAATTTGCACATTCAAACTCTTTAACCAACTTTTCAAACTTTTAATTTTTTTCTAAGATATTTTAACAGAAAACTCAAAACAATATTTCACTCGACTATGAGCTACTTATTTTCCTAAGTCAATCAACCAAGAACTTATGCAAGCAATCTTTCTCCTCATGATTAATGCAAACAACCAACTACTTAACCAAACCAAGAAAAAATAAAATGTTTTTTTATTGTTTGATGCTTAAAAAGAAAAAAGGGAAAAATGATGACAAGTAAAGACCAAGAAATGACTTATGGCCTAAGCACAGATCGCAAAGAGTTACTAATAATAACACACAAATTGATTGAAGCAAACTCTCAAACTTTTCTAAAAACCCTATTACAGAAAAACAGAGGAAATTTTTTAATGAAAAATAAATCTATGTGGTAATCAAACCTAAGCTACAAACTGCTATGATAGAGACCCAAACTAGATCATGAAAATCCCTGAGAGGTGTGACTCCTGACGGGGAAGAGGATGACTACCTCTTCTACAAAAATAAATTTCTCAATAGGTACGCTACTGATAGTTCAACAACCAACGTATGTACATGGGTTGTGCAAGGTCATGGTGTGTATGCACGTGTGCAGGCCCACTATAGGTCGTGTGCACCTCTGCAACTCCTCAAAATTTGAAAAACAAGAAATCAAGCACTGACAGGGAGTACTGGTATTGAGAACCATAATCCCTTGAAGGCACAAAAACTTACTTTGACAGAAAAAGATGAAAGGAAACTTTGTTAAAACCAAGCCAATCTCAGGTTATACCTAGGCTACAAACTGCAACAACAGAGACCAAAACTAGATCCAGAAAACCCCTGAGAAGGATCACTTCGGACATGCAAGAGGATGACTGCCACTCTAAAAAAAAAATTCTGAACTCAGGCACGCAACTAACACTTCATCAACCAACATATGTACGTGGACTGTATAAAGGTAGGGCATGTATATACGTGTGCAACCTTGTGCATGTTGCGTATACCTTTGTGACTTCCCGGAAAAGAAAAAAGTAGTCAAGCAATGAAAGAAGGGAGTACTGGTATGGAAGACCAGAATCCCTACTAGCTCAGAATCTTGCAGAAACTAAAAAAAAAAGGTAATAAAACCAATTTAAAACACCCAAAAAGTATCCCCAAAAACCCTAGAGATGTCCCTAGTATGGTTGCCAATTCTATTGTGGGTGGGAAATCCCCCTACGGACTAGCACTAAGGGTTTAGTAATGCATGCAGAAATAACCTTCGAAAGTATCCTACCTTTTACTATTATCCCGACATAGACCCCACATTCATGCATAAAACACAAGGATAAAAGGATCCGATAACTCTACCTTGAACTCCTCACTTGGTGTTGATCCTTTTGCATTTGGTTTCTCCTAACATGCATCTCATATATGAATTAGTGGGTTAGAGTTTCCAAAAATATAAACCAAAATTGAATATTGAACACCTCATTTGGCGGGACGGGAAAAGTAATTCTTTCTATTAACCTCACAAAAGTCACTTACAATGGTGAGATCGACTACTTCTCCTCGAATATGGTCCTGGGCTCTTCTTCAACTGTGCACCAACCTCTTCCACATATGCTTCTCCTCTTCAGGTCTAGAACAATGGTTGCAAAAGGTTGGGGCAAGGGGAATGAAAAATTGGGTAGATTTCTTTACTATTATTTTCCTCTTCCAAATGGGACCCCTACCCCTTCTTTTATAGGCTATAAAGGGCTAGGTATTTGGTTGAGTGACTGGATATGTGCGGTCAAATGGTTTAGGCAATTTACCCAAAAATTTGTGTTCTATCTGCAACTTTCTATATTTTTGTGCTTTTTTTGGTATACGCGGGTTATAATGAGTCAGCTAGCATATACACGCATGCAGTAGTGGAGCAGGGCACATATGCCTTCAAAAAGGGTGTTTTTTAGAAGAGTTGTTCAGTAGTGGCTTGGAAAAAATGGAAAATGAGATGGCTTGATGCCAGGTATGCATGTCTGGTGAAAATTAGGGTTATAACAATTTCCAACACTTTGTAAAGGAAGAGAATCATACTTAGAGCTAGTTATTGCATAGATAATTAAATAACTTAGGAAATGAAAGGACTAAAAATAACCACAACCCTTTCCTTTTTGTTTCCACATGAATGGCCAATTTGAGCATTTGAATTATTTGTTAATTTTTTTTTTTCATAACCATTAATCGCTCATGACTAGGAACCAACTTTTACACTCTTAATATGCTCTTTCTCTCACACTCCCTTGAGTGATCTTGGGAAATTAGAAAAGGGTGAAAAATGCCCATCTCCCTCTAGCAAATCATCATTTAAAAGAGGTCAAATCCCCTTCGGCACCTCTTAGTTTGCTTTGAAATAAACAAAATCAATATTAAAGTTGTAAAGGGCCCATACATGCCCAAATGTTTGCAAAATTAGGATAGTTTCAAAATTTTTATAAATCAATCAACAACCTAGGGATTAAGAGAATCAATAAGGACCCAATGTCCACATGATTTTCAATCTAGGAGAAGTTCCAATTTTCATACATTAGACAACAACTTAGGGAGTTAAAATATCAAGTAAGGACCCATATGTCCACATTTCTAGTGATCTAAGGCTTTTGAATTCTGTAAGGATTGTCTAAAAACACTTAGTAAGTTAAATTAAACAAGATTTGTAATGGAACCCATGATGTCCACATCTTACAACCTTACACTATAACTTATTAAAAATCTATTTGACATCATCTAATTTCTTGCACACACATGAAAATTTCTTTTGGATACTTGAAGTAAAAAATATGCTCTCCTCCATGCGCTCATAAGAGACCTAGGAGGATCATAACAACTCACTACACCTTCGGATATATTCTCAAAACATGCCATTTTAATCAACTATATTGGTCCATGACCCCATTCTTCCAACCTACTTCATCATAAAATCAACCATTAAAAACTCATTTAAACCTCCCCAAAAAAATTTAGTCTAAGTTAGTATCCAAATAAGTTTTTAGTCTAAGTTAGGAAGGGCACAAAATAAGTTTTTAGTCTAAGTTATGATCTCGAGGGTAGGAATCCAAACAATCCCCCATTATCTTTTTCACATTGAAACTTAGAAGTTGATGAAATAGGAAACCCATGAAGGGTCGAAAGTCGAAGGTTCAATTTTTCTATGCATACCTCCTTGAGTCACCCAACTCTTGAGAAATTACCCATCCCATGACCCATTTCTTAGGCTGAAAATCTAAATTGTTCACTTGTCCTAGGTAATTTAGTAGAAAAACTAAGTTTTTATACCCAGGTAGAAATTGTGGGTTGAAATTGCACCTTAGTCATATTTTGAACAACTATTGGGAAATATCGCCAATACTTTAAAGATATGCCTCCTTTACCCTTCATTATAATTGACTAGTCATAACTTCGCTAGTTCCTCTTCTAGTGGATTGATGTGCCACTATTGAGTGATTTTGGAAGGCCCAATGCTATTTTGAGAGGAAGGAAGCTAAGTCTTTAGGACAAATGCAAATTTTTATTTCCCCACATGGATGAAACTTATATAGCCTACATTGTTTCTTTTTTTGTTGTTTTATGTATGATATCCTTTGTTGATTACATGGATATTTGAGCGATATTGTTATGATAGGCCAAAATAAAAAAGGACTTGTTAATTTATTTCTCTCATCACAATTCAAACACACTTATAGCTACTCCAGAATAATAAGGGAACCACAAAATCCTCACCATTCTATACACTTGATGAACCTCCCTCCAATATCGTCTCAACCTTCACATACACCTGTGAGTGTGATAGTGTTAAGATCAACCTTGCTAGTGTCTACCTTTCTTTCCACCAACCTCCCAAACAACCCATCTACTAGTTCTTCTTTGGAAGGAGGAGGATCTCAACCTTACTCATAGGGAGCCAGTTCTCAACGACCACACACCATGGATGGACCAACTCCAAACTTTTCATATTTGGAATCCCTTAACATTCCATACTTGACCAAGCTCATGAATGACCCACTTGGCCCAACATTCCCACCAAATTACCTTCATAAATCCCTAAGTTTGAGGGGAAACTAGGTGAGGACCTCGCTAATCACATCATGAGATTTCACCCATGGTACTTCTCTGATAGCATTCTGGAAGATTGTTGGCCCTTGACCAAGTTTTGGGAATTTCTTGGTCATGTTGACCTAATTTGGAACTTCGAAAGCCTATTGAAGGAGTGTGTTAAGAACCAAAGACTGAATACAAAATCACCACAACATATATACAAGAACAATATGCAAAATCTCCTTTATTACTATCAAACCCTTGAGGTAGGGCAACACCATACAATGGATCCTATTATGGAAGGGATCCTCTCCTGTTCACTTGCCTCTTTGAGAGGGCATCCTCCTATTGAGCTACCACTCCAAATACAATATTTCTCTTCATATCTCATTACATTGCTTGAACCCCTTTATATAGTGCTACCATCACCTAAGAACATTCTAGAGGAGTAGTCTTCTAGAAGTAGAACCTTCTAAGAAGTCTTCTTACATTTATTATATCTAATTACCCATTTATTATATCTAACTACCGTAGTGGGCCTTATTTAATAATATAGTGGACCTAGTCCACCTTACATTGAATGACCTCCACTATTATCACTATGGGCCCT
>SNQJ01S0123287.1:0-26759 GCA_010110895.2 Picea sitchensis | reverse complement strand
CCTTCAAAATTATCGACAAGATTGGTAACAATTCTTTTCGTTTAGATTTGCCTCCATATATGCAGATGTATGCAGTTGAGAATGTTGAGAATTTGAAGTTGTATGAGCCTCCATTGATTGATGATCAAGGAGAGCTGTTCAGATTCCTTCCATAGATGATTTTTCTCCAGAGTATCTAACAGAACTGAAGGAAGACACCATACTTGACAGGAGGATGCGAACTTCGAAGCCAGGAAATGTGGAGTATTTGCGAGTTGGTCTTAAAGGGATGAATCCAAGCAAGGCCAAGTGGATTGAGGTTGGAAGGGTGAGGTAACTTTATCCTCATCTTCACATAGACTAAGATATTCTTTTGGAGGTCCAAAATCTTCCCAATGGGGAGGTGTGATCAGGGGATCAAATTTTGCTCAATTTTCAAAGTGCTCGGAATGCGACGAAAAAAGTGCCATTGCGTCCGTCTCGTCTTCTTGATTCCGGCGGTATATTTATTTTCGCAAACGGAGTCCGTATGAAGGAGATATCGCGATTTGTCTGCCAAGCCAAACAGGCAAAATTTTTGGATGTTGACTGTACCTGTCCGTACAGTCCGTACAGTTCATACAGTGACATGGCAGGGCCGTACAGACTGTACGGTGATGACATGGAAGTTGTTGTTTGGTTGGTTTCTGGTGAATCGGTGGACGACACGTGTCCTGTAGTTGGCGAATAGTGTGAGGACACGTGGCCCAATCCATGGGCGCCACATGTCCCTCGTTTATTGGCTAAGGGGTTCTTGTATAAAATGTTGGAGGCTACGGGGTTCGACCCCCGGACCTCTCCTCCATATAATGTCTTTACAATTTCCGCTAACCGTTATGCCAACCTTTGTTTCTTGTTTCATATGCTAACACGCATATATTTAATGTGGTGTGTTGTTGTAATTGGAAAGGGGCGTGGGCCGGGGCCTAGCCCCGACCCGTGGTTTCATTGTAAACCATGCGACCATATCATATATGGAGCAGCATTAACAAATTGCGCGCGGGTGTATATAATAATTAAACAAAAGTTTATACCATTGTGTTGTGCGCGCGGTTATATTATTTGCGTGGGGTTTTTAAAATGTATTGCCACGGTTTTGCATACAACCAAGAGCGCGGGTGGTTATGCCCGTTCCAACGAACTAACCACCGTTTTCCAAAGCGTGTGGTGCTATGCGCCATGTGCCCAAGTGCCGAGGCGGTTAGGGGCTGGCGCGCCCTTAACCGTCCTACGGTTTGTACCAGTGCGCAGTTGCGTACGGGACTGAGTTTTTACGCTTAAATAAGCGTGTGAGCCAGGTTTGGGAAGCAGGAGTGCAATTTGTAGAACCAGAGACAGCAAGCTTGGAGAAGGAGACTTCCAGGAGGCCTATCTTTCTCATTTTTTGACCGTTTCAGGTGCCGAAAGAGCCCAGACAGGGGTTTTGGGACGCTGGGAAGCCATTGGAGCAGTCAGTTTGTCATTTTGAGCATTGTAAGGCATGCTTTTGAGCACTTTGAGAAATTTAATAATAATGATCCATTGGAAGCTGGACCAGGAGATGTAGCCCGGAGAGGGGTGAACTCCTTTATCAAGTTGTTGTGTTTATGTGATGATGTTCATTGTTTATGTTGTTGTCTATCTGTATTTTGCATAAGTAATCCTTAATTTATGTGTTGCAAATTGATCTGGTTGCTTTAAACACATAACATTTCACTTGCAATAATTATTCAAGTTTTTCAAGTCTTCTTCATTTTTAGATCACTAACCCTAGCGTGATTATCACTGAACAAGAATGCTAAGCTAGACGACTCTGAGTTATCTGAGAAAAAAAATGAGTCTTGTCAAGATCATAAATTTTTGTTCTATGTTCTAATTTGGGAATTCTTTAAATTTTTGGAAATAACATTAGAAAAATGAGTCTGTTCCCTAGGCTTTTGGCTCAATTGGCCCCCAAATCCCATGGGAAAGCCCCTTAACATTGCCAAGGAAAAATGACTTAAAAAATACTAATCAGGACCATTTTTGGGACAGCCCTAGATGGCCACCTAGATTATTCGTTTCCCCGTAAGTGGTAGTGGTCCCTACTACGTCATGTTCTTGTATTGGTTAGGGGAACTTCTGCTATATTTGGTTCTTATTAAACCACTTTCCCTAGTGAAGAAGCTACCTTGATTTCATAATAGAATAAAGTTGTATGTCCTATTGGCAAGTGCTCTTCATCTTAGTATCCATTATTTGGTCCACTATAGCTTTCTCAACGTAGTCAAGGTTGATATCTATAGTGTCCAAGTTCTCTACCACCTCCGAGGTATCCAAGAGAGGTGGAAAGTACATACAAAGTAACTCCACATTATATACAAGGTGTACACCACTGAAAATTAAATTCAAAATCATTCTCACCCATAACCTTAGTGATTGTGTAAGACCCATATCGGTGTGGTATAAACTTCCTGTGGGGGCTTGTGAGTTTGCAAGTGAAACTGAACCTTACTAACAACTTGAATTTTGTATGGCACCCAGTGTTGATTGCAACATTCCTTGTACTTGGAATTTTCTTGTTGTACAATATCATGAACTTCTTGTTAGATGTGATGGATCCATTCAACAAATTTTATTTTTTTGTTTTCTTCATTCTTAGCATGGGAGGACTCTTCTTGTGTTGATTCAATAGGCATAGTTATATCAATTAAGGCCAATGGTTGGAATCATGTGCACACCTAAAATGAGTTGTGGCCAATATAATTTTCAATAATTCTATTGTAGCAGATATGAACGTAAGAAATGCCTACGTACATGGATGCTTGGAGTTGTACATTTTGAGGATATTTACAATCATATTGTTAAATACCTCTATTTTCCTAATAGTATGGGAATGGAAAGTTGATTTTGTCAATTTGATGTTCCTCATGGGCCAAAGGTTGAACCAAAAGATACTTAGTAAATTGTTGTCCCTATCAAAAGCAATGTATTTGTGTTAGGATATTTAGACACTTAGGAGTTAGTTAAGATCTACTTTGTCTAATGTGTTGTTTGGTAAAAGTGTATTTCTTAGTGTGTTTCTTTAGTATGCATTTGTAGTTAGGAAATCCGACGGTCATGATATGTTCCCGACATAGAGTGATTTGACGATTCATATTCTACTCGATCTTAATGGTCATTGATCTGTGGCATTGGTCCATGATATTTATTTAAAGAGCATGGAGGGTCATTTGTCGATGATCGATTGTGAGAAACTCTCTTGTAAAATCTCTTTGTAATCTTTTATCTTTTGCATTAATAAACTTCTCCAAGTAGCCCCGTTGGTTGGGGTTGTGGATGTTTCCCCGTAGGGGTTTTACCACATCAAAACACTAATGTCCTGATCTTTGATCTGGTTGTATGAGTGGTTATTGAAGGTGTTCATCCTCTGTTGGAATACATTTGTTTTCAAACATGGTATCAAATCCTCTTTGAAGACCCGCTCCTGTTGTAGATCAAGATCGTGAAGTTGAGTTGCCTCATCTCTGTTTTTTACCATTTATGTAAATTTTTGGTCTAAGAGGATTGTTTTGTTGCATCCAAAGCGCTCATTTTAGTCATGAACATTTTTTCATTTCACTCGAAAAGGTTTATGTTTTCCAAAGATATCGCCATTTGAGTCAGATCCAGAGGTATAAAGTTTGAATACACTCTTTTAAAATTTTTACAGAGTATTATTTTAGTTTTATATTGTTTGTTTCCAGATTGCTACTCTTTTATATATACGTATTCTCTTTGCCCCACACCCTGTGCAATCTCGGAAAATAAGAAACAGATAGGAAAAGATGCATTTTACGGGTAAGCTAACCGAGATCTAACCCTTGTTGTTATCGAGAAGTGAAATTTTTTTCCTGTGTGAAAAGAGTTTTTTATGAGCACGCTCTCCACGGTTGTCTTCAACAACAACAACAACAATCATCTTGATAAAAAAAATACAATATGTTTTTCTAACCCACTTAATTAAAAGTTGTCTTATTAAGTAAGAGGTTTTGAGTTCAAGTCTCTCTTTTGTTACTTTTTTTGAAAAAGTTCATGATCCATTGTAAAGTGTATTTCACTTCAAGTATAAAAGTGAAGCACTATAAGTAGCTTTAATATTTTATTTTATAGTTATTTACTTTGCATTAAGCTTTTCTTTTATAAAGTAATTTCATTGTAAAAGTGATCCCCACTTCCTTTTATAAAAGTGGGTCACTTCATAAAGCAACTTACACCACCATGTGGTCCTTTGGTTACCGTTTATGATTTTGTTTTAAAAGGGCATAACTTTCACATCCGAAGTCCGTTTTTAATGTCGTTTTCTTTAAAACCGCCTAATTTTTCGAGATTTTTCCATCCAGATCATCAGTTTCAGTTTTTAAATCCATATTATCTACATGTTTAATATGGATTCTTCCAGTAATATTTTGCTTACCAGCACCAACTACTTCCAATGGAAATCCCATATGGAGAATTTATTAAGAAGTACAGGATTGTACCGAATTACCTTGGGAAAGGAAAAAGAACCCACTAATGTTGATAAGAAATTCAAATGGGCTAATAGGAGTGACAAAGCATGTGGACTAATTGGAATGTTAATCTCTTTTGATTTAAGGTTCCACCTTAAAGAAATTGATGATCCTGATGAAGCTTGGGAAAATATTGAATTTGTGTTTGGTAAACACAATATTATTCGAGCACAACAGTTAGAAAATCAAGTATTGACTTTAATTCCAAGTGATTTTTCTTGCATTGAAGACTATCTATCTAAGTTTAAAACACTCGGAATTTTATGTGAATAATGTGAGTTAAAGATGGAGGAAGAGTGGTGCATCTATCTTATTCTTTCTAAGCTAGGTAGTGCATATTATGTGTTTGTATATACCTTTTATGCCATGAGAGAGGCTTTAGGGGAAGCTTATCAAAAACCCACAATTGAGTCTTTTTTTGATGCTTTGATTAGAGAACAAGATAAGCTTGTACAACTTGGAGTGATCAGCACTGCAAGTACCTCCAACAAAGCCTTAGTCACCCAGCAGAAGGATAAACCCAAGAATCCCAAGAAGAAACATCCTCGCCACAACAAAAAGCAACATAAGGGTACCAAACCCACTTAGATAGCTTCAGATCCTAATAGTGAGAAAGGAGAAAAATATAAAAATAAGAAGATTGACAGACATTGCAACTTTTGTGATAACGATGGTCATGATGAGTCCAAATGTTTCAAGAAGATGGGGGCTTTAGAAGCAACGATGAAGAAGCAAAAAATCCATATTGATTCTACTTCTTCTTCTTCTTCTCATGGACATGCACTTTTTACTTCTGGTTTCTCCTTCAATACAATTTCTACTTCTTCTTCTTATGAGTGGCTTATTGATTCTAGAGCATATTATCATATGGCTAAGGATAAAGACATATTTTCTTCTCTAAATGAATGTAACACGAAGAAAATATTTGTTGGTGATGATAGATATCTTAGTGTTGTAGGATCTGGAATAGTTCAAGTAGACAATGCTCATTTCAATGATGTATTATGTGTTCCAAGTCTTTCTTGTAACCTTCTATTAGTATATCAAATCACTCATTCAGGTGAAGGTAAAACCATAGAGTTTTCACCTCACCAAGTTGTAATCAATGATCTAAAATATCCTAATAATATTCTTGCAATTGGAATTATTGATGATATTACCAGGTTGTTCAAGTTTGACAACTTTGGGTCATCATCTTTTTGATCAATTTTTGTTTCTCATATCGATGACTCGAGCAAATTTTGGCATGAGCGGTTTGGTCATCTAAACTATCACTCATTGCAGAAACTATGTAATCAATAGACGGTGAGTGGTCTTACTCCTATTTCATGCAGATATGGTGTTTGTGTCAATTGTATTCTCGACAAACATCATCGGGATAGTTTTGACAAACGTGCATCTTGGCATGCCTCGGGTCCTTTGCAGATTATTCACACTGATTTGTGTGGTCCACTTTCTTCTCCTTATTTTTCTAGGTGTAAGTATTTCTTAACTTTCATTGATGAATTTTCCAAATGTACTTGGGTTTACTTCTTAAAAATTAAGAGAGAAGTTTTTGATAAGTTTTTTTCCTACAAGGTCCTTGTAGAAAAGCAATATGGACATCAAATTCAAAGGTTAAGAATAGATAATGGAGGTGAATATGTGAACAATAATTTTACAAGTTACTACACTACACAGGGCATCCAAATGCAACACATTGTTCCATATACACCACAACAAAATGGTGTTGCTAAGAGAAAGAACCGCACATTAAAAGAAATAGCTAATTGTATGAACCAATATAAGGGATTAAGTCTAAAGTATTGGGCGAAAACCATCAACTGTGAAAATTACATAGTAAATCGCACTCCCACAAAGGCTCTTAAAAAAATAACATTGAAAGAAGCTTGGACTAAAATTAAACCAGATGTAAGTCACTTCTTCAATAAGAATAGATAATTGAGGTGAATATGGAACAATAATTTTACAAGTTACTACACTACATTGTAAGTAATCCAAATGTAAAAACACATTGTTCCATATACACCACAACAAAATGGTACATAAGAGAAAGAACCGCACATTAAAAGAAATAGCTAATTGTATGGAACCAATATAGGATTAAGTCTAGTATTGGCGAAAACCATCAATCGAAAATTACATAGTAAATCGCGACTCCCACAAAGGCTCTTAAAATAACATTGAAAGAAGTCTTGGACTAAAATTAAAACCGTGATGTAAGTCACTTATGTATTTATAAGAAGACATACCACATTCCTCGGGATGAGAAAAGGAAAGCATTCCAACCTAAAAGTGAGAAATGTATAATAGTTGGTTATTCTAAAGATCAAAGGTTATAGAATTCTTCAAAGACATTGTAATGAAATTATTATTTAAGAGATGTTAAATTTTATGAAAATGTCTTGTCCTGCAAGCCTAATCCATTGCTTAGGCTTCTTCTACCAAGTAAAGCCCTCTTCGACATTTGTGCCTTCTTGTATTCCTATTCTAGTTTTTCTTTCCATGATGACAATGAGGATGAAATCCAATTCTCACTCTCTCTAGATGAGTCCTTTGAATCAAATGCTCTAACTCCATCACTTCTAGATGGCTGGCCTTAACAAGATGTAGATTTTAACTCTTGTGGCTAATATTTATTGCAAAATAGATTTTCAATAAAGAATAGAAAAGATACAATGGAAAATACAAACATGTAGATATTTTCTCCTCGAAACCCAAACTAGGAAACCAACATATTTTATATTCATACATAGTGATATATTGTTTACAATACAATATACATATAGGGAGCTGCATCCAATACCTAATCCATCGACCTAGATTAGTCAACAACCCACCTCTTAATCGGAAGTAGAAAACCATCGGCAAAAACTATAAAATAAAACCTACCAACAATGACACAAAAATCGAGTAAGTAACACAAAACAGGCAAAATGTGACATGTTTCCCCGAGGCAAAATTCCTAAGGCCGTCTTTCCCTCAAGACCCCCTTCAAACCCCTATCGTACCCATGCAATGCACTACCCATGCCAAGAATATAACACATAACCCAACATTCCCCACTTGTTGTTTTATTTGCATACCTGGGGTTACAAGGTTACATAGTCAACAATCCAAGGTAGCAATGCCCATGGATCCTTACACCGCTTAATCCTGCTGCTCATATTTTGTGAATGAATTTATAACATCTTTTCAAAGTGTCCACCTTCAACAACAATATTCTTTATTTCTTCAACCATGTCTCTACAAAGTGATATTGAATATCAATATTCTTTGTCTTGAAATGATAAGTTGGGTCTTTTGCCATAAAAATTTCTCAATTCTGACCGTCACAACCTATCCTTACATCTTGTTGTACCAACCCAATACCTAAACACAATATTTGTAAACATATTTCTTCTTATTCGATATTGAGTGGCTTCCATGTATTCAACTTCAGTAGTTGAAAGTACCCACTACACCCTGCCTTTTCTCATCCAACTTATTGCCTCCTCCAAACATGTGTTAAAACATACCCACTTGTAGATGTCCTACAATCTAGATCTCCAACTCATTATGCATCCATAAATCCATGTATATCCAATACTTTGTCCAATCCAAACCTTCCTTAGTAGCACAATCCATAGCTACGGTGCCATGCAAATACATGAAACCATTTTATTGATGTCCACTGCTCCTTCCCCGGTTTTGACATACCTTCAAAACTCCCATTGCATGTGCAATGTCCGGTCTAGTACAAACCATTGCATACATCAAACCGCTAACTCCAGACTAGCATATGGAACACGAGACATGTCCTCCTCCTCTTCATGTGTCTTGGACACTAATCCACAAAAAATTTACACCTACAGGAATAAAAAACCTTGACTAGTTTACTTCCAAGCACATTAAACCTCTGCAATATTATTGTTCTCACATATTTTCTCCTGATTTAACTTTTCGTAGAAGCCTCTTTCCAATCTCTTTTAGTTTCCATTCCCAAAGTGAAATTTGAAGCACCTAGATCATTCATGTCAAATTTAGTGGACAACTAAGTTTTCATAAGCATTCTAGATAACTCCTTGTTGTTTCCTATCGAACATGTCATCCACATACAATACCAAATAAATCAAAATGATCACCAATTAATTTAAATACACACAATGATCCTCTTTCTTCAGGAACTCCGAGTCCCAACATATAAGTATCAACATTTTGATACCACATCCTTTGGGATTGTTTTAAACCATACAGTGGACCTTTGTCATATTGCCTACCACCTCCTTCTTCCTCTCATAGCCTAATCTCTGGTTGCTTCATATAGTTTTCTTTTTCCAGATCCCCATGTATCATTGTTTTCTTCACATCCATCTATTCCTACTTCAAAAACGCAACAAAGAATAAAATAATAGAAATCGTGATAGAGGTTAACTTGGAAACATATAAAAAAATCTCACCAAAGTCAATTCCCCAAACTGTGAATAACCTTTTGCTAGTAACCCAGCTTTGTATTCCGCTTTTCCTTTTGACTATTAATTTATTTTTAAATTAACGCTTTGTTGCCAATGGATTTCTTTCCAATGAAGTAACTCCAATAGATCCCCTAAGCCTCATTCTTATCCAGGCTTCATTTCTTTGTCCATGCCCTTTTTCCAGAGATTTCCATACTCTAAATCCACTGCCTCTTTATAGTTCTAGGGATCATCAAAATAGCTAGACAAAGAAAATTTGAATGGAAATCAAATAGAGTATACCTTTCCGGTAGCCTTATTTCTGAACTCAATCTCCTCAATACTGGAGATGAGGATCTTCTTTCTCTAATTACTATTCTTCTATAGAGTCCCATTCATCATCCCCAACCAAACCCCCATTTCCTCCGGGTTCTTCCTACTTATATAATTCAAGTTTAAATAACATCCTTTCATTTCTAAATACCACATCCGTATATACACTAACTTCATAGCCGGCCCAAAAGCTTATAAACCTTTGAGACCATCTTATATCCAATAAAGATACACTTCTCATCCTTCTTATCTAGCTTTACTCATGTTTGTCCTCCTTTGGAACATGAACATATGCATCATAGCCAAATAAATTGAGATGTGTAAGAGAAGGTTCCTTACCAATCCACACCTCTTGTGGAGTCTTGTCATCCAGTTGTTGATGAGGGGTGATTCCATTGACTAGATAACATGCACACCCACCTATTTCTTACCCATAATTTCCAGTTCCTAACCCAACACCACTGAGTATGCACCTTGATTTTCCATCGTTGTCTTTTTCTTCATCCTTTTTTAAACTCCATTCTCATGAGGTGTATGGAGGAAGTCTCATTTTGCTATACCACACTTCTTACACTCCTCAACATTCCTCAAAAGATAACTTCAACCATTATCCGCCCTCTACACCTTTAATTCGCTGTTTGATTCTCAACAAGAGCCTTTAAACTTTTAAACTAGTCAAAGACTTTGATTTCTTCCTGGGAAATATATCTAAGTATTCCTCGACAATTCATCTATAAATGAGACATAGTACATAGATTTTCCCAATGATGGGACCGATACATGTCCAAAAAATACCACCAGAACTAGTTGTAAAATTATTTTTTCCCTCAATGCACCAAAGGGGAATCTTTCCTCGGATTATTCTTCCCATATACACAATGTTCACGGAAATAAAAATCCAGAAAACAATTAGACATACCTTCATCCATACCTTTATCGTGTAGCTCTAATTCTTCTCCGACATGCCTCAGCCTTTGATGCCATAGAATAACCTTTTCTCTCCAGACTCAGAGGGAGTATTATTTCTTCTTCAACTCCAATATCGGGAACAATGTGGAACTCTTACACCCATCACTAATAGTGTTTCAGGAAGCTTATACATAGTTCCAAACCAAACTCCTCTCAACAACACCATTGTTCTAACCATCTTGTAGGTTTTTCAAATATTGTTTTACCTCAAGATCGCCCATTTTTCTTACTGTAAATCAAATTCTCACAAACCTAGGATGTGCTAACACTGTGCGTTGTTGTAATCCTCCCATCTATGAGCCTTAACTTGAATTTTCCATGTCCTATGATTCCTGGTTGTTGAATCATTACCTAAGAAAACATACCTCCATCATACCTTCTATATCCACAAAACCACTCCCTATGGGGAGTCATATGAAAGGATGCACCTTAGTCAACCAACCATGCCTCATGATTCCATGTGTTTGTTGGCCCTCGAACGTAGCTCTTTGGGGAACTCTTGGTCGCTTGGTTCACTTCTTGGACTTCCTAATAATTTGTTCGAAGTAGGAGCACCCAGGCGTAGCTAAGATCGTGGATCTCACTTTTTTTTTGTGGGCTATGTGGACCCACTAAGGGGTCTTCTATTGTTTTGTAATGGGTTTTATGGGATGTTGGCCCACAATTTTTCCCCATGTTTAGGCCTCATTGTATGGTTTCCAGCATAAATAAAGAAGAGTGCATTGTAGAAGTAGAGACGCATAGTAGTTTGAGTTGTTTGGGCAAGGAATGCATGTATGTTAAGGAACTGTGTTTGATAGGAGAAGTTGATATGTGCATCAATTTGTTTTGGGAAGGAGGATCTAGTTCTCAATGCACAGATATCCTGTCCTATGAAGAGTAAGGCTTCCGTGGCTCTGTGCATGTATCTAACTGAAGAAGCTAATAAAGAAGAAAAAATAGTTGGTGGAAATATCCCTACACTGGGGTGAACCACAAATATCATGTGTTGATGGTTTGCTTTGTGCAATGTTGTCTCTATTGTGTTTTTATTTGTTCTTAGATTAGATGTGTAACGGATATGTATTTGTTTCTTTAATGTTTTGCTTATGTTAAAATGTTATATTTGACTAAGTACAGTGTTGCTGGCATTTAAAGTATATAATCATTCATTTACTGCATCGATCTATCTTTGATTATATTATGCGATGTTAATAGGGTGAATGAATCCACTTTCTAATCGCTAATGTAACTTCTGTGGAAGTGCTTTATCACGACTGTGTCCTACCGTTATAGACACTGCAGATCCCTGTAAAACCCTTGCTTCTACCTTCTGTGAGACTTTTTCCCAATTGCAGGTTAAAGGTCCCAGAGTTGAGGTTTTGTTGGTGCATTGTTAAGCATTGAATCCTGGGTCACTGTGCCAATAAATGGTTCTATTGCCGAGACCTGAAACTGTGTGTAACACCCATCCATAGGATGCTAAGCAATTAACCATTTATTTAAATACTTACACATTAACAACTTTCCTTTATTTTAGCATTTCATTGATTTTATTTTACATTTCTTCTCTACATCTTTTCAATGATAAACCTAATAACATGATGAAATAAGTAGTAGGCTAACTTTTAAGATTTAAGAACTTAAAAACATAAGTATACCCAAAATATCAATAACAATATCACCTAAAAATACCTCCTCCTTAGTTTGTAGAAGCTCATCACTTGCAATGTAGCTTTGCTAGTAATATGCAAATGCTTCCAACCATTATTTTCTCGCTTGCCCAGAGTGAAACAATGGAATCCTCCTCACCAACTAGGGATCCTAGCTTCTAGCTTCCTACTCCAAGAAACCTTGCCTTTGGCCCTCCATGCCTGTGGACTCCAAGAACAACAGCACAAATGCTCAAAGAAAACTATCACAAGAATTATATCTTCAAGAATTTCACAACCTCTCATCATGCTCAAACCTCTCCATCTCCCTCCCTTCTACTTCTTCTCCTATTTATCAAGTTTCCATACACACTTCCCAAGTCTCCTCAACCCCCTCATTACTATCCATCAACCTTCCTTATCTAGATATTAAAAATATTAAAATAAACTAAATATAAAATGACTTGCATTAAACAACAATAAATAAAATAAAAGTCATTATTCTCATGCTAGATAATAAATGTTATTTGGTAATTTTCCTCAAAATGTACATAACACCCACCATGCTCATTTAATTCATCACACCCACCATCTTATCAAAGTCAAGAAAGTATTTATTTCTAGATATTTGTATGCACATAATTCTTGCATATATATTCAATAAACATTCAATTAAATAGTTAATAATTTATTTTAATAATTAATACATTAATTACTTATACTAGTATACATGGTAGGGTATGTAAAGGAAGCTAATGTATTACATATCTTGTATACTGTACTAATCCATAAACACCAATTCTAGTGCATAGTTCCTATGATCACCAAGACATGTAGGACAACAGATCAAGCAATGCATCATTTAATAATTTTAACGAACTAAATTACACCAATTCATCAATAACTCATTGTCACACTTAAAATATCAATAGGAAATCAAAGAGGGCTTTTTAAACATGGTAGGAACCAAGTGAGTAAACACTAGTGGCATCTCTAATCCCCAATCAACATTCTCAACTAACATCAAGCATCCTTACTTCCTAACCTACTTCCATCTCCATCCTATCCTTTCCTTTGTTGGACTAAGATGGAGCACCAACTATATTGGACCTAACTCTAGATAGAACCCATAAGCTGAAGTGTCATACATCTCGACCAAACTTACCCAACAGGCAATCCAGCCACATCACACGCCTAGGGGAGCGTGATCACAATGCTCTCCCACGACTCTAGGTTTCGAGGATAAATCCAAGGGGAAATACCTCCACCCCTCTCCTCTCATAGAACTAGGGTTGGTCAACACCCTATATCGAGCCATACCAGTAACCACTGTTCTTGGAGTCACGCCATCAAACATCCACTGTTGTGCATCCCGTCGTAACCACACTTATCATAGATCATAGTAATATTTTGAATCATAAATTAAAGAGGCAATAACTTATAGCATATGATATCTTCATGATGTCTATGACATCCCAATTACCTCAATACTATAGTCATTTGGCTATCACATAGCTCATCATCTGTAGGTTAGTTCACCAATAAATCATATTGATGCAGATACATCACACATTTATATAAGAATCCATATTTGCATCGACAATTAAGAAATGTATCTCATTTACGCGATGCATTTCATCTATTATACATTCACAACATAACTTGAAGTGGTATACATGTACCAAACTTACCCATTTTAATTTTCATGTTCAAATAATCAAATAACTATCTTTTTGTCATGAGCATATATCATGTAACATACAAATAGGTCTAGAGGTACACATCTCAATGTCTAACCAAGTCTAATCAATCCAAACAAATGCTAAACTTTGGAATTATTAAGATTAGTAAACAACAATGTTCTAACTACCTATAATGTGTACATAAGTAATATATACACCCACCCCTTCAAGAAACTTCGTCCCGAAGTTATGATCCTTAACAATATGAGGAGAATTTTGACATAACTTCTATTTATCTTTCACAATAGCAAACCTTGCCTTATATTGGTCTCATCGGACAATGACTTGATTAAAACATGTCCAGGCTATTAATATATTGATTGCAACCATGCCTATTTAGTAGGCACCTTACTATGACTTGACTCTATTTTATTACCATCGGTAATTAAATTAATTAAATGACACATTTCTCTTATACATTTATTCTTACTAATTTCCATAAGGACCCCATATGTAAAGTATCTAATCTACTAGTGAGAGAAGTGAACAACTTGACCTCTTGAAGTTCCTGATGTTACAACAATGATTGTAATCTCTCTCCAAGTAGATAGAATATTAGGTTTTCTTAATTTCCCAAACGAAAATAATGCTTTCAATACATTTTCCAATGCATTATTGCGTGCCTTTGCATGTTTATCATCTCAAAAAACCCAACAATCATGCAATCTCCCTTTTTTGGAGTGTTATTTACCAATTAATGTAACATTTAAGTTTGCATAATCATTTCTTTTCAAAAAAAAAATCAAAAAAAAAAAAAAAAAAAAAAAAAAAATGTTCTAACTACCTAAGGTGATATTATTTTTTTTTTTTTTCAAATGCATCATTGTTTGAATTGGATATGTTGACTCGGAATTCTCGGTTAACTTATCATGACTTTATTCAAGGTTTTAATAAACCCTTGATTGAATCCATTTCAAAGTTTTTATATAAAGTGCTTGATTGAGGTTCTGATACTTTCTTAATCAAGGTTTTAATGCTTTATTGAACCTTTTTTCAAACTCACTCCTCATTTTGTAATATGATCTTCATAGTTCTGTGGATATATGTATCTCTTTCATGAAAGGTGCAAATTTGATGCCATTGAATTTATCATTAAATTCTCTATGTTATGCATATCATTTTTACTGACAATGTATTTTGTTTTTGTTTTTAAACTTATATATATATATATATATATATATAATTTTTTTTTTCTTTTTTTTGGTTTACTCCATAACCATGCATAACCATGAATGTTTACTCTATATATATAATTGTTGATTTGAACAACACAATCTTCTTAAAATAAAATATAAGTAAAATAAACTAAATCATGTTCATATAATTTGTTTTGGAAAGCCATATATTTAATACTAAAATAATAACTTATTAACATTTTCAAGATGAAAACTAAATATATAATTACATGTAAATGTAAATTTATGTATTAAAATAATATATTTTTAATAACTTTCATGCATGTGATAAGAAGTATAAATCAATGTATAGAATCGGTCGCCGAAAATTTCTAAAGACAATTTAATTTATTTATTCGTCCATTTGGAATTTTATATTTCTCTGAAACCGTTCCATGTTCTAATGAACGCCCATTTAATTGTTTTCTTACTATCTTATCTATAAATATTACTTATTGAATTTCAACGCGGGGTAAAATAGTGGATAAATTTAATTCTGACAGATGGGATAGTTGGATATTGAATGGGAACAAGTCAAGAGAAGTAAGAAGAAAAGAAAAGAAGAAAAACAAAGGTGAGAAAAGAAAAAGGAAAGGTAAGGTATTCTCAGATTTTTTTTTGTTTAACTTGCACAATCAACGTGGGACGGTGAGGCCGGTAGTATATGTATATAAATGACAGTTCCAGCTCCAATTTCTTATAATTTGTAATTCAATTTACAACAATAACTCTAAAGCACTTTTTTTTTATTGGTTGTAACGATGGGTGAAATTCATTGCAGAAAACATGGTTGTTGGATATCACCAATGGATGTGATCTTGAATTTTTTCGTTATTATTACAGTCTACCCAAGTATGGTATGAAACATCACGACTTAAAGAAACATCATGCGAGTGCTTCTTACTGGGAACGTTTGGGGTGTTTCCATTTTGCAGGCATTTAAGAATGTGACAAGACAACTAGCAAGAAAACTCATATTATGGTGCACAGGGATTGAGTACACGCAAACCCACCAAGTATTGAGTGAATATGCTTATAAAGAGCATTTACTCCACACCAAGCCATTTAATATCATTCAAGGTTCATTTATAAACAACCATATACTTTTGTACGAGTGGCAGAGGAACACTGACAATTGACTTTTACTATTTCAACTACAAATCGAGCCTTAATTCTATGGAGTATAGATCTCCACATCTTCTCTCAATGTGGTCATTTAATTCTAAAGTATGAAAAAAAAAAAAAAATTGGGTTTATAACTGAGATCACACTCCCACCCACCTTATCTTTGAGAACAACATCGAAACCCAAAAAGTGATTGGCTTCTTTTGATTTGGGTTACTTCTGCACAGATTATGTCACCTGTGGAAACCCCTAGACTAGATCGATCTATTAAGAAATGAAGATAGGGGTATGTTGACCAATCAAGCTCCATTAATCAAGATTGTGTGAGGT
Organism: Picea sitchensis; assembly: GCA_010110895.2. Lineage (NCBI taxonomy): Eukaryota > Viridiplantae > Streptophyta > Pinopsida > Pinales > Pinaceae > Picea > Picea sitchensis. The sequence goes on along the minus strand of SNQJ01S0123287.1, from coordinate 10,495 downwards.
TGGATTTATAGAGCAATCTACTACAAATTTCTCAACATTTGTTTCTTCCAACAGAATGGATTCATGAATGGGGCTATGGTTCTTCAATTAGCCGTGCTAGAGGAAGGTTCACCCAGGAACCCATTTCATGACGTTGGATCCCTAAATTCCTGACCAAATTGGTGATTTCTTGAGTGATGTATTATGTTTCTGATAGAAGCGTAAAAGACCATGTTGTGGCATCCCTCCTCCAACCATAAATCTGCAGGAAATGCTACAAGAAAGACTCCAAAGTGTGAATAAAGGGTATGTGAGGATTTCTAACATTGTACCCAATTCGACTTGTTGAGTTTGGGTAAATAAACTTGACAATCCTGGTTGGGTGTGAACATACTTTCCAGATCTAGGCGTGTGTTTGTAGACATGGCCTTGTGAGACCAGTTCTAGCTACATGATTGGTCAAACTACTCCAAGATTGTATATATATATATATTTTGTTGGCAAGTGTATTTCATTTTAATCGAAGCAGGACTCGGTCAAATGTAACTAATGAGTGCCATTGATTGGTTAATCCAGGAGCATATAATGTTGGTGGTGGATATTCTATAGTTAATTGATGATATGAGCTTTACAAATCTATTCCTTTGTATATGTAGGTGTCATTGACTACCTAGATCTTCATGAGCAAAATAAAATTTGATATGGGAAACCTAATTGTTTTTACCCACACGGTTGAGAAGTTATAAAGAATTCCACTGAATAGCTTGTATGGTTAATTACACAGGTATACTCGAGACAAATTCAACAACATCTAGAAATTAGCCGATGTATATTTAAATGTTGAAAGTAAAGATGGTGTACATCATGTAAGTTCACAAGACGTTGTTTAAACAAATAGTACCACAAATTTTACTCCTAGTATTGCAATGTAAACAACATGGGTGGTAAGCAATTTGTTCATCATTCCACTCGATGTAAATTCAAGCACAGGGATCAAATCATTGTTGTTATTTGTATTTTGCAGAGATCTAGATACTCAATATGTCTGAATTGATATCTTTCTATGAAGTGATAAATGGTGCAACACCGTCTAGATCATTACTCTCGGCTTAATTATTCCCCCATTGAGCTAACATTACAACCCGGTCAAATATATTACTTTAGTGTAGCTAAGACCCCTAACTCCACTTGTAGTCCTATACTAAATGTTTTTGAGTATCATTAACTATATGACATGGATTAATCAACATATGCACACGATAGTAAGTGTCAGACTAAACTTCTCGCACTGAAATTAAACATATTATTATTCAGTTCCTAACTCAGTAGTTTTTAATTGCAGTCGATGCTCTTGTCATTTTCAAAATGAGTTTTGACATGGAATATTGGATTTCTTATCCTTTCTTATCCACACCATTGCTACCTAGATTCGTACAAGAACTTTGAGATAGGATCTATCTCTTCTCTCCAATCGAACCGCTCCACCTTTTCTCGAGGAAGTGAATTATATGAATGCCTCAGACGGGCCTCTTATTCTTCCAACTGGGTAGTAATCAAATAAAAAAATATTGAAACTCTTTGTTTTCTCTTAAAGGATTGATTAAAGAATGGGAAATATCCCAATCGTGATTTATACAACGTCGAATTCAGCCAAAAGGGAAAACAATTTTCTAGATGCTTCTTTCACAACTATTTTGATGACAAGCTTTACATATCCTTGTCTCCATTCACATCTAGAGGTTTAATTTTATTTTCATCTTCTCTACTAGTAAATGCCTTCCTCCATTAATTACTCTATGTGAGGAGAACTTTGAGATGAAATTTCAGAATATTGTGGTTGGGTTAGATATGAGTATTCCTTCGATGTTCCATCCTATTATTATTTGATACGCATGCATATACTAACTCTTACCTTAGGGATGCTTTCATCGAGCTTATTTTTAATGATGGAAGATTTAGGTGTTCTCTAACACCTTCAGGGTTCAAATGCAATTAGAACAATGGACTCTACTACATGATCTATACAAGTGAGGGGAAGTTGCTTTTAGCTTTCTAACCAGAGGTATGATGCTAGCTTTGCAACTGGAGAATCGAAATCCATTTTTGCCTTTGTTTTCCTTGGGTGATTTTACTCTTTATACCTTTGTTTTTGGTTCTGGGTCAATGAAGTCATCTGTCTCTAATTTTCATTTTGAATCCAAACAAAGAATCCACAACAAGCTCGTCATTTAACGACATTGACTTTGACAAAAATGTAAAGGAACTTCACTATAACCTAATATTATTGATATAATGGTTATCATATTATCAGGCGTCAAATTAACAAAGACTTCTTCTGTAAAAAAACAATCATGTATCTCTTTGACCCCACTTACGATTTTTGGTTCCAAAATTTGTCGGAAATATTGCTCCTAGGGAACGAAAACTGTAAACAACAAGTCGAAAGGAAGTATTTCTACCATAAATTCACCAGAATCTCCCGAGCTAGTTGTATCATCCACAACAATGGGGTTTCAGTGCTTGAAAAAAAAAACGCGTATTTAGCCTTTTAGGGTTTAGGTAGACTTTCTCTGCCATTATCTGATGTCGATGGAAGATTGATTGTGAAGAACAACAAAACCAAAAAATAAATAAAATGGAAAAAGAATGTATGGGATAATGAAATCGATTTCCAAACGAATTTTATGGTAAATAGTGTAGAATGAACCGTTTTTGTAGGTATGGAAGATGATTTTGGTAGTCTCCCTTGTTCCATGATGATGTCAGTTACAGGGATTGATGGAATTGTTTGAAATGTTTCCCATTTCTTTGTTGGATGGAGTTGAGTACACTGAACTCAATGGAGGACCCAATGCTTATCATTGACCAAGGGGATGAGAGAAATCCATCAACTGTTGTTTAGTATATACAAAATATATCTAGCTTCTACTATGAAATAGAGGTCCTTGGTTGTGTGCATCCGAGAGCATGTTTACTAGAATTGACATAAATCACTTTATGCGAGATTTTGTGGTAAAGTGAATTATTGAGGTGGGATGGAAATATGGCCTCATGCCTAAAACTTTGTTCCTGTCAATATTTGAATTTTAAGGATGGATATCTTTCATCCGAGAGAGACTTAAAAAGAATCATGTCCCAGCTTGTTTGGGATAATTTCCATGTATGTGGCATCCAAATATGAGGAGACCAATGTTCTTTGTTTGATATTTTATGAACATTTAAAGGCATTTTTGACTAAGAAATGATGTTTTAGATTTCCTTTGAATTCCAGAGAACTACTTTGTTAGCTATTACACTAACTAGTCAATAATAACTCCCCCTAGATTGGAGGATACCTTAAAATTTAATATCTCTATCCCACTACTATTGTTTAGAGTAGTTTACAAAAACATGGTGGCCTTTTTTTTTAACCCTAGCTTCAAGCCTAGGCCTCGATACCATATGTAGCATCCATCCACAGGATGCTAAGCAATTAACCATTTATTTAAATGCTTACACATTAACAACTTTGTTTTAGCATTATTTCATTGATTTTCATTTACACATTTCTTTACATTTTCTCAACAATGATTAATCTAATAACATGATGAAATAAGTAGAATAATTTAAGATTTGGTGCAGAACTTAAAACATAAGTATACCCAAAATATCAATAACAAAATAAATTTAAAAATACCCCCTCCTTAGTTTGTAGAAGCTCATCATTGTAATGTAGTCATGGGCGCTCCAAGTATTCTTTTCCAGTTGCCCAGAGTGAAACAACGGAATCCTCCCTCGGCCAACTAGGGAGCCTAGTCAAGCTCCTAGCTCCAAGAAATCTTTCGGTTTCTTGGCTCTCCGTGCTCGTGACTCCAAGAAGAACAAAGAACAAATGCTCAAAGAAAACTATCACAAGAATTATATCTTCCAAGAATTTCACAACCTCTCATCATGCTCAAACCTCTCCATCCCCCTCCTCTCTACTTCTTCTCCCTATTTATCAAGTTTTCCATACACACTTCCCCAAGTCTCCTCAACCCCTCTAATTACCATCCATCAACCTTCCTTTTCTAGATATTTGGGAAAATATTAAAACAAAACTAAATATAAATGACTTTCTTTAAACAACAATAAATAAAATAAAAAGTCATTATTCTCACGTTAGATAATAAATTTTATTTGATAATTTTCCTCAAAATGTCCATAACACTCCACCACCAACCAACGCTAATCTGCACCATCTATCAAAGTCAAGAAAGTATTTAATGCTTCTAGATATTTGTATGCAATATAATTCTCATATATTCAATAAACATTCAATTAAATAGTTAATAATTCATTTTAATAATTAATACATTAATTACTTATACTAGTATACATGTAGGGTATGTGTATGAAGAAGTGTATTACATATCTTATGCATGTACTAAAAATAAACAATCATTGCCTCTAGTGCATAGTTCCTATATGATCACCAAGACATGTAGACAACAGATCAAGTAATGCAGCATCATTTAATAATTTTAACGAATCCACTACACCAATTCATCAATAACTCATGTCACACTTAAAATATCAATAGAAATCAAAGAGGGTTTTAAACATGGTAGGAACCAAGGAGTAAACAATAGTGGTGGCATCTCTAATCCCCAATCAAGATTCTCAACTAACATCAAGCATCCTTCCTTCCTAACCTACTCCATCTTCCATCCTATCCTTTCCTCTGTGGGACTAAGCTGGAGCATCAACTACATTGACTCTTAATTCCAGATAGAACCCATAAGCGAAGTGTCATACATCTCTCTAATTCAAGCTTCCCTAAATGCATACCTAGTAGTTGCCATCACATCGCCTAGGGAGCTGACTTCACACAACCCCTCCTTAATTTAATTTAGGTTTCAAGGATAAACGGTGGGAAATACCTCCACCCTCCTCATAGAACTAGGGTCAACACCCCTATATCGAGCCATACTGTGCAGGTAACTACTGTTCTAGAGTCACATCATCAAACATCCACTCGGTAAGTTTTTATCCCGTCGTAACCACACTTACCATAGATCATAGTAATATTTCTAATCATAAATTAAAATATCAAGTACAACTTATAGCAATAATATTTCATGATGTTCACGCATATCCCGCTACCCTCAATACTATAGTCATTTTGGCTATCACATAGCTCATCATCCTCAGAGGGTTAGTTCACCAATAACACATAATATTGATGCAAGATACATCACAAATTCTATATAAGAATCCATACTCTGTGAATCGACGCCACTACAAAATATTCCTATTTACATCATGCATTGTAATTCATTATACATTCACAACATAACTTGAAGTGGTATACATGTACCAAACTTACCCATTCGTGAATTTTCATGTTCATATAATCAAATAACTATCTTTGTTACGAGCATATATCATGTAACATACAATAGGTCTAGAGGTACACATATCAATGTCTAACCAAGTCTAATTGACTCCAAACAAATGCTAAACTTTGAATTATTAAGATTAGTAAACAACAATGTTCTTAACTACCTAAGGTCAAAACATGGGGCATTACACCGGTGATTGTTGGGAACCAAAGTAAAGAAAAAGAGAAGCTTTGTGTGTAGATATGTTGCTAAAGTGTGCGACTCTCCTTGACTTGTGAAGCTTTGTGCCAAGGAGGTGCTGGATCCAAGAAAAGAGGTAAGATCCTAGCGAGGTAAAGTTTCTATGCTTTGGTGTAAGAAGACAAACAAGATTTTTGTTTTGAAATCATGAATTTAAGCATGTTTAATACATTATGTCCTAGTCCTGAAGGATAGGAACAAATTGAAAGAAATATTTGATTTGAGTAAACTTAATGAAAATGAAGAAAGATATGTTATTCCCATACATAGAAAGAGTTTTTGGACCAATAAATGGATGCAAGTGAACCGAGAAAGATTTTTTGCAGATTGCAGGTAGAACACTATGATCCTAAGGGAAGTGTACGGTACATAAGAGGTTGGGGATCAATTAAAAGAAAAAGACGATTAAATTTGCTTTTGTTATAACTCATAGAAGATCGAGACATATTTAAGAAATTCGGCGCAGTTCATTTTATTCCTGTTGTAAGATTGTTATCGCGAGGTTGGAAAGGATTGTCCAAGGATGATTACTAAAGTTGAAATGGATGAACATAAGACAAGAAAACTAAGAAGAAAGTCAAGATACTAAGGGCATGTTAGAAATTCATAAAGAGAAAAGACCAGAGGAAGTTCGACTATGCTATTACAATTGAAAGAAATTGATATTCATAAAGATGTCATTTTACCAGAGATCCCTAAAGAAAACAATGCATATGCAAGAATAACAAACTTTGACATAGACCTGGGTCTTAGATGAAGAAACACAAGGAATATTATGACAAGAAACTTGGGAAATTTTGGGCAAGCTTACCGTGGGTACCTTCGTTGGGAAGGATAGGAATTTTTAAGGGAAAGATGATAACCCTATGTGGAAGAGTTATTAATGTACCTATTATTGTTCATGGAACATCGAATCGAAGAGGAATTTGAGTCATTAAGTTTGTTGGGAACGCCTTCCCAATTCTTTAGAATTAGTAAGACTTGGATGGAGAATGACTACACGTAAGAAAAGTGAGGCAGCTTAAAAGAAAAAGAAAGAACTTAAGGATTTCATAGCTAGAAAAATAGATGGACTGTTAGAAGAACGAGAGGATAAGTTGGAGCAACAGAACAAAGTAAAAACGCATGAGGAATAGAAAGCAAGAGAATTAGCTATCAAGGCTGAAAGAATGCAAGAAGGATTGAAGAACCTATATATGAAATAAATAAGTATGTCCTCTTAGCAGGTGTTAAGAAAAGTGAGGTTAACTCCGAGTACCCGAGGGAACATCAACAGTGTGAAGCCACTATGTTGGGGGAAGATAAGAATAAAATGGAAAGAGGATTCCAAAAACACTTAGAGAGACTCAGAGAATGAAAGAAGGAAAGGAAGCTCGGTAAAAAGAAAGACAAGTTGAAGCTAGAGAGACCAGATGGAAGACTTTGCAGACTGGAACCTCACAAGAGACATGTTCGGAGGATTTGAACCTCATTGGAACAAATGTGTCATGTGAGAATGGGACTCTTTTCCCGCTAGTTATATGACCTTGAGGTGCCCTAAACGCTAGGGAATGACGCTCCCGAATGGTTATAAAATGAATTTATGGGATGATGGATCGCTTTTGGACGTTGAGACCATGCCATAATGGACGCTTTTACATTGATGGAGGCATTTTCTGGCCGTTGGAAGAATCTATATGTTACCCCTCTCATTTGAACATTTGGTCACCGCGATAAATTCACTTTGCTACCCTCGCGGATTGACTGAGCTAAGCAGAGAATTATTCATGTGTCGATCTGTGTTCTCTAAAACTAGACGTTGCTTGTTTGTTTGTCTACCCCGCTTATCCGCTTGCCTACCCCAAACTGTCTGTTTAAAAGTTTGAATGTCAGGCGAACCTAGTGAATTAGAGAAGTCTTTCTAGGAGGTCCTTAAGAATATAATGGTTGATAGACCGATATCCGAAGGTATCCAGATGTTGTCGACTAGGGGACTGCGAAGCCTCTTCAACGACGCCATTTTGTCCGCAGGTTAACTCCATGATTGAGTAGCAGTAATCATTGTGGTGATCCGCTAATGGGCGATCCCGGCTTCTGATCCTACCCAAATACATATTTCCCAACTTTATCGGCGCCAACTGCGGAAAGTATCCCTTTGAGATTTTGAGTACACCAGGTTCACTCAAGGCATTAATAAAAAGGAATATCGATAGCTCTGAGTCACAGGGATGATCCATCATAGGAAAAATCTCCTCGCTGACAGTAGATTGCTCCCAAAGAGCTTGACCCTAACTCTAAGATGGAAAATGATTAACGCGGACACCCACTTCCTTTCAAATCTATCCAAATCCAATATATGAGAAGGGAAGATACCGTAAGTACCTCTATCGCATTTGTCCCCAGACACTTCTACCGTGTTTCATCCTTTGCTCCTCACTGATTCTGCGGGACAAAATAAGATACCACTCACTTCATTCATTGATATTACTGTCGACCTATCTATCAACAATAAGTTCATGTAACATCAAACAAAAAACTAGAAAGAAACATGCCAAGCTTGTTATATTAATGAGAATAACGACAAGAATGCTTACAATCGTAGATGCGAAATCGACAGCTTCGTCAAGTCCTTGTCTAACCATTGCCCGAAAAGATCCACAACCTAGAAAAAAACAACTTCACCGATCACTCTCTTTACCGGTTGTGTGTTCGACAAGATCATAGGGTTTCATGTGCCACCGCCCTCCTCCTTTCCACCATCATAGAGCTTCATTTATATAGGTTAAGGGAGCTTAACCTCTGAGTTATATTTTAGAACAAGTTGGGAAATTTCTCCTCAGATCAGGGATCTCTTTATGAAACCAAGAATCAATACCCACTTCCTAATCTCAAATATCCTCCTTATTCTTTTCCCCAACCGCCAATCCACGCCTCTGCATTAGGTATTTCCCTTAGAAGGCATCGAAAGCACTTGAGCACTCCTGAGAAGCTTAGGAAGTTACCAAGGTGTGAGTAGTCTCCTTCAGAGCAAGGGAGTGTTATAACTTCCCGATGTTTTAGGAGCCACTTAAGATCGATATAGGGGAGCTTCCCTCAAAAAACCCCTTTGCATCGTGAGCTCTGTTCATGTGTTTAGAGTTCTTTGTCTTTAGTTAACCAATTCTTCTGCTTCAAATCAAGTAAATGAGGTGTTTTAAGGGTTCTTTAGTGTCGCTTTCTGCATGGCAAAGATGTCTAACATCATTTCCATATTGAATTTGTGACCAACTTGCGACACTTGCAAAAGTTGTAAGGAAGATGCGACACTTACGACAATTGAGAGGGACATGTGACACTTATCCATTTGAGTAATTTTGATGTGTAACAGATTTCCCCCCAAAGTATGAAGTTAGAAGATGCGAACTGATAACTGAAATAATTTGTAGACATCCAAGCAAGGGTATAGACTCGGAGAACCTGACGGGAGCTGCACACAAACATCCAACAAATATCATGACATATTTCAAAACCCAAGGCAAGCATACCTATGCTTGGGTGATCAAGAGCTGCAAGATATGGCCACCATAAAATACACTGCGGATCCATAATTGTATTGATAAGAGGTATAGCCACCGAAGATACAATGTGGATCTATACTCTGATGACTCAGACTGATTGTAGCCACAAAGAATACACAGTGGATCTACGAGATGACAAGACATAGCCACGACCAATACAAAGTGGATCTATGTAACAGTGTATGTGTTATTGTTCAAGATAAATTCCTTTGCAACCTGGGAAAAGTACATATCAAAGTGATCACTCAACCCAGGGTCTTCTTACCGATCCCAATGTGGTACGATTCTATCCATGTGAATAGATGTCTTGATGTCGAACATGGCAGAAACCACTTGATTACTAGTCAATGGTGTGAACATTTAACAAGTGCGAGGGAGATCACCATTAATGTCAATGATTCCCAAGGTACCCTAGTACAGTCCAACGAATGTGAATGGATGAGTTGGAGTCGAACATCCGTGGAATCATCCGATCAGAGGTCAATGATGTAGACCTACTGTCGAATGTGAGGAGGCCTGCCATTGAGGCATGCAGGTCCCAAAGTACTAACTGGTTTCTAAGCCTAATTCCTGGATAATGTGTCGAAGTCGACAATAATAGGCTCGTCGAAGGAGGGCCTTGATGTATCCCCCATCAATGACACGAAATGGACATAGAGATGTAATTGGTAGATCAAATGAACATGGACTGACATGGGTTTTGAGGCAAGATATTTGGGATGGCTGACTCTTGAGGTGGATACTTCCCTTGAACACTGAGGCACAACAACAAAACATGACATGCACCAACACTTATGCAGTGGATACGGTGACTTGCGTCGAGTGACCCAAACGAGTGAAAGGAACTCAAAGGATTGGCTCAGTGCAGAGGTTTAGCGGATTATGATACGTGCAAATGACAAAGTGCCGTGTTCAAGGGCGACTCTAAGAATTGCTGGACAATGTTCTCAAGAGACTGCTTGGCTTGCTCCTTTCAATTTTTCCCCCCATCCAGATAGATGAGTACCTCTTTTTGATTTAATGAGCTCGAGGAGGATAACACATGCTCGATATAACTCACCTTCGGTAAGTTCCTCTTCCTTTTTTAAACGAACCGGAAGAAGTAAGGGTTCGGTCCCATATGGGCATGTCGATGTGTGCTTTAATGAGTCCAAAGACAGAAAACTCGAAGGTTTTTTGAGATTATAGAGTTTGGAAAAACACTTAAAAGAGAACTCTCTCAGTTCCTTTTTCTTACAGTAGTCTAACGAGACCGAAAAAGGGGTAAACTATCGCTCGAAAGACGCCCTTTCTGACCTTTTAACGAGTGTGAAAGGAAGCAAGGTCACTCGACAATCTTTTCATATTTAGAGAGTCTGAAAAGGGTTTAAAGGAGAC
>SNQJ01S0123286.1:50232-64247 GCA_010110895.2 Picea sitchensis | reverse complement strand
GGTGGTGGAGGGCACCTTGAAAGAGGGGCGTTAACTTCCACCAAGAATTAAAACACCGTATTTGGACTCCACTGGCCCGGAGAACCAAAAGCGGCTCGCTAGCCCTGAATTTAATGCCCTGCAGGTCGGTAGGTGGATGGCTTGATGAGGGATGGGGAGGTGGACCGCCTATCCGTAGAGCCATCATGACTGACCGACGCAAGGGTAATCGAGCCACACGCGACCTCGTGAGAGAATAAGGCGTATGGTTGAAACGATTGAACGGGGGCAGATGCGAGGGGAACTCTGGCAAATTTTACACAGAGTGAGTGATCGCAGAGGGGAAGGATTGCAACCTTCGCTCCTGGGCACTGGAAGACCGAGAGGCGCAGGTCTCAGGACATCGTGGTCTCAGCTCGGGGGTGGCTAGTGGTAAATCCAGTAGGATTCGCTACGCCTACGGTTGGGTGGAAACGAGCACCCCTCTCAGCAGTCACTTCCTTTGCTGGAGTTATTTCTGATAAGTGTTTTACTTATATTGCATTCTGAAATTTATATGATGTCACATATATTCATGGACTGTGGAATTGTAAACGTTTCCTGTGAAGGAATTGTCGGTACAACAATTGTTAATACGGAGTAGATGTTAGCTCATAGAACTGGTGAAATTGTGAAGAATTATAGCACACGAGTGTCCACATAGTGTTTGATATGAATAAGTTGATATATGCTTATTACAAAGGATATCATGCACAAATTATGTCAATAAAATGAAGCTAACCATGCTCAGCTTCTCCTCGGGAAGTTGTCTTCCTTTATCTGCTTCCGGGAATGACCCGGTAAGGATCTCTTCACAGAGATTCCTTCCTCAGAAAGGTTCACCCAGAACCCCGAATAAGGATTCAAACGCTTAGGCCTTATTAACCATGTACGAGGAAGAACGATCCCATTTAGGTTCCAGGATAGTAGTGTTGTGCGACAAATAAGTCGACGGATGAGATCTCGTCGGAGTGAACTAGTCATTCACAACCATTAGATTGATGAAAATAACTCAAGCGTTACCTGCCTTGCCCTCTCTCATCGTGAGAAACGAGAAATTGGGATCGTAAATCCCAAGACCCAAAAGAATGAATCCGGACCGTTAAATCTTGGTTCACATTACCCGACAGCCGTTGGATCCGGAGAAGCTGCGCAGGGGTTAAGTGCAGGGGTAGACGCGCGAGGAAGTGATTTGAGCCATTAGATCTGGAGTAGAAATCCCGTAAACCGTTGGATCGGGAAGAGTTGCACCGGAGCTAAACTCTAGTGTGCAGAGGAAGATTCCTAGTCGTTGATCTCGGCAGGACACGTGTCGGCGTTCTGGGAGGCATCGGGATTTCACTCATCGGAGATTTTAGGAGTGTAGAACAGTTGCACAATGAAATCACGATACGCGATTTCCTGATTGAATCTGGACCGTCCATTATGCGTGACGCGTGTCAGGAGATCCGGAGGGGAATCGGGATGTTTTCCATCGGGAAATCGGCATTCCCGTGGACAAGTACTCGGGGAAATCCAAGTGAAAACCCCGACAAGATCTGGGCCGTCCAACAGCAGGGACACGTGGCAGAGGATCCCAGAGAGTCGGAGTTCGACGTATCGGGGTTTTTGAATACATAGAACTCTTGCCATTCAGAATCGCGATCCGTGATTTACCAATAGGATCTGAGTCGTCCATCTGAGGGACAGGTGTCGGAGATCAAGTCGCTATTGGAGTTTGACGCATTGGAAAATCGGAGTTCTCGAGGCCATGAGAACCAGGACATCATAAGCCCCGAAACCCCGAGAATCAATCCGGGTCGTTCGTCCGCGAGGACAGGTGACAAAGGATCGGGTGCCTTCGGAGTTTTGTTCATCGGAGTTTCGATGGTAAGGAAATAGTGCAACCGGAAATCGCGATCCGCGATTTCCCGACAAGATCTGAGCCGTTCATGACGAGGACGCGTGTCAGAGGATCCCGAGGGAGCGGGGTTCGGCAATTCAGGACTCTCGATGACAAGAAACTCACGACAGGAGGATTCACGAAATCCCGAAACGCGACGGTCCCCTAGTCATAGCACTCCAGTGGAGGACAGGTGTCACTCCACGCCATCATAAGGAGTGTGGGCCATAGGCGCCAGAATAAGGGACAGATGTCGGAATATCAAGCTTGGTCGTGAGTCCACGCCAAGTGGCATCGGGGATCGGGGAATCGGAATTTGCGAAGGCTTGTGCATCGCGACATCATAAACCCCGAAACCCCGATGGGTAGCCATAGAGCTGCGGACATATGGTAGCAGGTCACATGAGAACGGAGCTAGCCTAGAGGGCTAATGCGTTAGGGGCATATCGGGGATCGGAGGATCACGAGTCATGGGGGTGAATGAGTCTTGACATTAGGAACCCCGAATCCCGATATTTAACTAGGGGTTGGCATTTCGCAAGTGCCGGTTTTCTGGAGATTTCTCACTTGTGGGAGATTAATCCAAAGTTTTTAAAATTTTGATAGTGGGTGTGTTACATGATCCATACTGCTACCACTTCAGGACAAGTAATGAGTGAAACATGAGTCATGTTACCTAGTCATTTTCAAAGTATCGTGATGGTTACACCTACCATCCCTCTTCAGTCAATAGCCTCATATATGCCACAAAATCCTATTGGGACACCTTCACATCAAATAATGAAAAACTACCATACAAAAAAACATGATTGTGGGACAAATCCCTATTGGAGGTAAATCCTCTATTAGTGGACAAATATTGACTGGGGGGAAACCCTTTTTCAGTGGAAAAATACCTACTGGGGGGAAACCCTTGTTCAATGGACAAATCCCTACTGGGGGGAAACCTTCTTTTATCAGAAAAGTCCCAGTTGCTACCCAACCTATGACAAGGGGACAATTTCAACCTCCATTTATCGAAAACCTGCAACATTCCTGGGGACCACCCCCAGGGAGGAATTTTTCATCAACCACATTAGGGAGGATCTTCAAATCCCAACCCATAGGGTGGAACCCTAAATCCCAATCCTTCTAGATTATATTCTGGAAAACCCTTCTGAGGGGTCATGAATCCCACTTAGGGTCCTCAAGGCCAACCATCCTTTCCTCCCCAAGGGAAAATTACTTACCCGCCTCAAGTTCAAGATAACTATCCTCCATTGGGTTAAACTGGTTATAATCCCCAAGGCCAAATGGGTTTTCCTTCTCCTTTTATGCAAATTCCTCAACAAATGAATCCAACTTTCGCTGGTAAAAATCCACAACAGCAGCATATGGGAGGACCTGCTGGATACAAATATCCACCACAACCAGTTTACGGTCCTACTGGTGTTCCTATGCCACACCAGTATCATCCTCAAGCCAATTGAAAATTATTTTTCTTAGCCACTTTAGATCTATTGGATCTTTCGAGATTAACAAACGATCCCATATTACACTCCCCTTTTTGGCCAGTCATTCCATCCAAATTACCTTCTGATATTCCAAAATTTAACAGCAAACTTGGAGAAGACCCTAATAATCACGTCATGACGTTTCAACTATGGTGTTCATCAAAATCACTAATGGATGAGTCTATCCGTTTAAGTATTTTTCAGCGTACACTTACGGGTTCAACAGCCAAATAGTACATTAAGCTACAACACAGAACGTTTCAAGATTTTAATTTACTTGCCATGGCTTTCCTCACCCACTTCCAATTGCCCATTAGATACGAAATCGGAAGGGAACTATTGACCTCCCTTCTTCAGACTAACTCCGTACATATTTATGATCATATTCATGAATGGAGATGACTACAAAGGTTGATCAAAAGAACCATTCCCGGCCAGTTGTTGGTTGAATGGTTCACCAAATCTCTACTACCTCCTATTGCTCGCGATGTAGCCATGGGTGGTGCAGTCACAGAAGAGGAAGGCATTGCTTGCGCCTAGTATTTGGATTTGGTTTATTCCCAATTTGGTAATTTGTATGAATTGATCCCAAATGCTCCCCACACATCAATCAATCCATCAAAACCATCCTCCATCGCTCATTTGAATGGATTTATCGGTTCCGTCAAAACTCGGTCTGGTTCACAATTGACTGGCACAACCAATCATTCAATAACTTCCTCGACTATTGTACAGAATCCACTCTCATCAAACTCCACCCCCACTCAAGTATCTGAAGTGAATGTAGTCCAATCAGCTTCACCACAACAATCAAGGGGGGGGAAGAAAAATAATAATAAACCCAAGAAAAATAATAATCAAATTGAAAACCCAAAAACACAAGCACAACCACCTACTAATGAAAAGAAACCACGACGCAAACCACCTACTAATGTCTCATATGTGTTGAAGATCACTACACACGAGACTATCCCCATCATGAAGAAGTTGCTAAACTGTTTAAAGGAAATTCTCAACCCGTTGTATTGACGCATCCTTCTCCACATCAGCAGTCATTGGTTGCACAAAATCATGCACCTTCGTAGGGAGGCAAACTAGTTTATCCTCCTAACGAGGATGCTTCATCAAGTGCACACATGTATATGTTCAATGGTGTATATTTGACCACTCGCACTATGAACACACCACCAAGTAAACTTGGTAAGGAAATGTAACTAATGGAACTGCACCTGATCCACTTTCCACTTCAGTTACTCCTCCGTTTGGACCTCTCCATATTGAGAAATTGAATTTTGACTCTATCTTATGTCCACCCAAGAGCACAATCAGAAAGTAGACCTTTAATCCTAACTCTCGTGCTGCCCAAAACTACAACATTGTTGAAGATTTGGCCCAAGCACCTTATGCCATGTCAGCTCTCAAATTTTTACAACACTGCCCTAGCCAACGTAGAACTCTCTTGGAAGCCATTAGAGCTATAGATCTTGATTCATCCAATAATATCACATTCAATATGGATAATTTTAAATCATGACTCTCTCACCAACTTGCTTTCCAAATTTATGTTGTTGTCCATAATTAAATATTCATCTCACGATATTGGATGAGAGAGCATCAACATGTGTCATGTCCTTAGCTTGTTGGAAAGGCCTTAAATTACCTGGTCTTAATCAATCTCCCACCATCTTAAAATCATTTAATGGAAGAGGTTTCCGACCTCATGGATTGTTACAATCCTTAGTCGTTCAATTGGGGGGGGGGAACTGTTTTTGTCAATGTAGAAGTAGTCAATGTTCCCCCAGATTATAACTTGTTGCTAGGAATAATTTGGTTATATTCCATGACTGTTGTCGCCTCATCAGTCTTTCGATGCATCCAATTTCCTCATCAAGGTAAAATTGTGACCATCGATCATTTAGGTTATTGTACCCCTGATGCTCGCACTCAAACAAACAACAATATTTCATTTTTGGGGGACTCAAAGATTACTTATGAAAGTGTAGGGGTAGGTCTACTGAAAGATTCTTCACTCATGGACACTTTCCCCACACCTCTCCCTCCAACTACGCAACATATCACAATGGTTAATATGATTTTGACTATGGTACGTCAATCCCTCGAATCATCTAATCCATGGATCATAACTAGTCCTTTAGAATTTGATTCACTAGGTGACATTATGCCACTTAGTCCTGCAGAGGCTAAATATGATGCCATTTAGTCTTCCTCTCCTTCACCTGAAGACCAACATCTATTGGTGTCTACTTCCTATTCACTACCTTCTTGGTTAGATTCCCTATCCTCCACTTTCAATTACATCCTATGGATTTTCCCCTCCAATGAATCCATTATGGAGATTCTTAGTATCGAGGAGGCATCATGGGATGACAACCACCATCATTCATCCTTTCTTCCTAGTTTGGATGAAATTGAGAAATATATTTCATCTATCTTTCCCACCGATATCGTTGACTCTCCCCAATCTCTGATACTCACTCATGATACAATCTCTGAGGGGAATTTGGGAAACATATCTCAAACAATTAGCATTGGCATATCCACAAAAGAAGGTATTGTGGAAAACATACAACTAGGTGTCAATTGTTCAACTGAAGAGATTGAAACTTACACTGCCTTGTTTAAAGAATTTTGTGACATCTTCACCTGGATATAGGAAGAAATTCCAGGGATCTATCCTTTGATCATTGTGCATGAAATCAAAACTTACCCTGGAGTCAAACCTGTGAGACAGAAACTTCTCCCAGTTCATCCCAAGAAAACTAAAACAATCAAGGTAGAAGTAGAAAAGTTATTAAATTTTGGTTTTATTTATCCCATACCTCTGACCGAATGGGTTTCCAACATCGTTCTGGTTGCTAAGAAACAAGGGACAATTCGTGTTTGTTTCGATTATCGGGATCTAAATAAGGCTTGTCCAAAGGACAATTACCCTACACCCTTTATCGACCAAATCATCGATAATTGTGTCGAAACTGTCATTTTCTCTTTTATGGATGGATTTTCTAGCTATAACCAGATCGATATCTTACATGTTGATCAGAAAAAATTAGCCTTCATTTGCCCATGGGGGACTTTCGCCTATCGAAAATTCACTTTTGGCCTTAAAAATGTGGGAGCCACGTTTTAGTGGGCTATATCGTATGTGTTCCATGACATAAAACATATCGTTGAACCCAATCTCGATGACTTTCCAGCTCACGCGGATCATCAACGAGATTTTATTGGTCATCTAAGGGAAATCTTTCTTAGATGTAGGTTTTACAACATACGTTTTAACCCCCATAAATTCATTTTCCTTGTTGAATCAAGGAGACTCCTCGGCTTCGTAGTATCCAAATATGGGATTAGGGTGGATCCCTTAAACGTCAAATCCATTCTCACTTTACCCCCTCCCAACAATCTTACCCAATTGCAAATTTTGCAAGGGAAGGAAAACTTTATTCATCGTTTTATATGCAATTATGCTGAAATTTCTAAAGGATTCATGAGATTGTTGCAGAAAGATTCCCCTTTCATCTAGGATGCAACTTCTCAACGCTCATTTGATGATCTCAAGCATGCTTTAACAAATACACTGCTTTTGCATCCACCCAACTATGTGAAAGATTACATCATTTATTTGGCTACCTCTTCTTCCATTATTTCTATGGTGTTAGTACAAGAGGATGATGATGGCGTTGAACATGTGATCTACTATTTAAGTAAGAGACTTTCCGGTCCTGAACTCCATTATTCATATGTTGAAAAGTTGGCTTTGGTGACAGTTATTGTTGTCCAAAGGTTTCGCCACTACATTTTTCTTCGCACTACCACAGTTATTTCGGACTCAAACCCCATGTACCACATATTGACTCGTCAAGTAATTGGGGGTAAATATTCGAAATGGATCGTCATTATCCAAGAATTCAATCTTGATTTTTCCAAATCCAAAGCTAAGAAATTGTTGGCTTTTGCAGAAATAATTTTCTATCTTCCCCGTGCTGATAAGAATATTGAGCCTAGTGATTCCCTTCCCGATGAATCATTGCTCCTCATTAATACATCTAATATTTGGTATGGAGACAGTCTTCTCTATCTCCAGACCCAACGCTTCCATCTAGGAATTTCACGTGATGAACACTGTCGCATAAGACACCATTCACTAAATGGGTTGAGGCTATGCCTACATTTCCTAATGATGGTTTAACTACAACACCTTTGTGTTCAATCACATCATCGCTTGCTTCGGAGTCCCATAAGCTATTGTCACCGATCATGGATCCCATTTCCAGAACCATGTGATGGGTGACTTGCACACCAAGTTAGGTTTTCTCCTTGAAAAATTATCCCCTTACTATCCTCAAGAAAATGGACAAGTTGAAGCCATCAACAAAGTACTGAAGACCATGCTTCAACGCATGGTGGGGGTGAACAAAACCTCTTGGAATTTACATCTCTTCTCTGCACTCTGGGATTATCGGACTTCAATTAAAACCGCCATTGGATTTACACTCTTCCTGTTGGTATACAGGCTAGAAGCAGTGTTATCGATTGAATGTGATATTATGTCTTTGAAACTCACCGTAGAAATCCTACCCCATACTTATGTTGAATAAGAACTATTTGTATATCTAACGAAGTTGGATTAAACCCATCGTGATTCTTCTCTCATCAACGAGACATATCAAAAATGCATCAAGACTTAATACGATAAACTTGTGCAACCTCGTGCTTTCGCAGAAGGAGATCTAATCCTGGTTTATGACCAAGATCATGACAAACTTGGTGTAGGTAAGTTAGAACCTATGTGGCACAAGCCATACATCATAAAACATGTGCTACATAAAGGCACCCGCAAGTTAGTGGATTACAATGGATTATCTCTCGGTGAGCCCTGAAATGAGATTTACCTAAAGAAGTACTATGCATAGAATATCTTGCATATGTGCTTTGTACATTATTATACTATATGTTTTTTTGTTTGGTGTGTCTTTACTTTTGCATGCACGAGTTTTGCCCCATTCTTTAAAGTTTATTATACTTTTATTTGTGCTTGAATGCACAGATGTCATCATCCTTTCCTATCTATTTCGGATTTGTGGATGGCACTAGCTAACATACCCAAAATATCGCTTCTATAGCTTGGGTCATCTACCACTCTGGCGAGTCTACAACCAATAACATTGCAGAATATCATGTTGTCATTGGACTTTTAACCGAAGTTTCTTATTTAGGTATATCTCAATTTATTATCAACATTGATTCTCAACTCGTGTTTCGTCAACTAAACCGTGAATACGATGTTCATAATCCAATTTTTCTACGTCTCCATCTAAGGGTTCGTCGTCTTGAGAGATCTTTTGAATTTCTAGAATATAGAAATATATCAAGAGAACTTAATACGAATATATATTTGTTAGCAAATTATATGTTAGATTGGTACATTTCACATAGATAAACATTCGGGACATGAAGCATGTAAATAAAAACATCACATTATTTAAAACAAAAATACATAAGTAGCCATCGCAAAAATAGTATATATATATAGGCCTGTATATAAAATAGCAAAAATTTTGTCAAAATACATCGTCCAAAAAGTACATAACAGGGAAAAATGTGGGCCTTTATTCCCATGGTATCATCATAAAAGACAAATGTGTCAGGAGACTCTACTCGTCTTCCTGCACTACATTGTGCTCAGCATAGAACACAACTTCTTTGGCCACTTGTTGTAGAAGATGACTAAGGCCTTCGGGCACCCCAACTGTATGTCTCTGAATATGTGAGGGTACATATCGTATCCTCATTCAAGGATTGTCCATGGTCAACCCATGATGGTTCCTCTCCACCTCTCAAAGTACTCCTACTCTGACGTCAACCTCTACTACTTCCTGAGCATCTCCACGACATCCTAGTGTTGGCATCCCTACTGGACATGACGTGCCTTTGTCTGCATGATGAAAACAAATGAATTATATCCCTTATCGTACAACACAAAAAATAATAGTGCATATAAAAACAAAAACATTATTTCAATGTCATGATCTTTCGTATCTAATGTGTCCCACTTTGCCCACTCGGGGAGCACTAAATCTGTGTTGCCCCTAAATTCAACTCCATCAAACAGGAAATTATCTATAACCACGAGTTGTCTTCTCCACCATATGAATAATTCAGAGATAAAGAGGAAGGTTGAGGGTTCATTCCCCAACCTAGGTGAAATACTCTCCCACCACTCCATACGGGGCTCGGTCATTGGGCATGTTATCAATGCAACCTGTGGTTGCATCTGTGGAACTTGCTCTAGAAATAATGAAACCAATAAATATTTGTATCCAAATGGTGTATGCATGCTTGTTCGACACTTAGAGATATGCTCTTTGATGTTCCTCAAGAACCCTTCACTCCAGTTAAAAATACTGGGCTCCAAGCATTGAATAGCATATGAAATATGAGACTTGGAAGCAAGGTGGGAACTGGTGCTTCCTTCTAGTTTTGTGATAGTGAAAAGAATGGATCATAGAGGTAGGTACATCACGTCTTTAATGACGATCCTTCCCCCTACCAAGCATGACCCAGGTACACAATACTGGGCAACATATGCCTCTGTCGGTTGTGGATTAGACCAATGTCTAGACAAAAGAATAGGTGCTCCCCTCTTCGAGAGCCCCAGCTGTAAATACATGTCATCAATGTCGATTGCAAGCATGTGTGGTCCTATCCGAAACACCTGCTCATCGTTGTCCCATAACCCAATTAGATACTCGAGAAAAAGGACTTATTTTATCATGTTTTGTAGCTTGAAGTACTTTAGCAAACCACAGTTTCATAGAGTTTCCTTAGCTTGAGGGTCTTACAAGGCAGCCATATCGTCGAATTCATGTTCTCTTTCCTTCCATTCAATTATGTTGGCTATTGAAAACCTACAAATTCACAAAAAAATCACATTAGCCAAGTTTCAAGAAAAAGAATTGCTTTTTCACAGCCTAAAAACAAAAACAAAAAATTAACTTTTGCGCCCAACACTCCCTAAAAATAAAAAACAAAGCGTTAGCGCTCCCTTAGAGGACATACCAGGGCATTGAAATCTCGAACAACACCCCCTCGATTACTTAAGGGAGCGTTGATCCAGTTCGACACTCTAGGGTTTTCCAAGGAGTCCAAACTCATGAAATAAAGGCTGAAATTAAATAAAAAGACATGCAAATTAATGAGAAAGGCCAGAGTACTAACCTGATCCAGACATAATCGTGAGTGGTCACTTGTAGCTCCTAAAGTCGACGCCGAAAAAATCACTCCAAAGGGGGGAAAAAGAAAAAGGTGAAAATGACTTGTTTTACCCTAATTGATTTTTAATATATCCAAATAGAATCATTTACACCCATTTTTCACATTTATAATATTTTATTTTTGAGTTTTTCTAAATTATTGTCGATTTTTAAAGAAACTGTTGACATTTTTTCCCAGAACAACTTGATTATGTAGGAATTTACAGAGAATATATTTTTTTATGACCTTGTGATGTTATTGAGAAAACTTCATCACACTTTGATCTCATTAAAATATGAAGAGACATATGTTGGGCGATAGATTATCCCTTTTTCAGTCCCAGCAGACTAACTACGAAAAAGGAACGCTCTAGTCAATCTTGGTTGGAAAATTTCTATGTCGTATCGTTTTATACTTTTTCGGGCCTCGGGAGACTAAAATCATGAAAAAGGACAACCTCAGAGTCTTCTTTAAGTTATTTTCAAACTCCCTAAACATGAAAAACAACCGAGTTTTCCTTCTCTGGACTCGAAAATTACACACTGAAGGGCCCATCTAGGGACGAACCCTTATTTATTCTAGATCGTTAAATAAAGGTAGAGGGACTTACCGAAGGTGAGTTATATCAAGCATGTGTTACCCTCCTTGAGCTCGTTAAACAAAAAATAAGTACTCATCTATTTGGATGGGGTAAAAATTGAAGGAAGTGGGTCAAGTTTCTTGAGAACTTTTAAGGCAACTCTTATGGTCGCCCTTGAACACATCACTTGTTTTCACTTTACCATACACTTGGATAATACATTAACCCTCCACACTAAACCAATCCAATGAGTCTTTCTACTCCTTTGACCCATCCAAATAATGCCCCAGCACTCGTTGTATTATGTTTTGGTCCACTCTGAGTTTATGTTTCCAAGTCTTATGTTGTTCCCTAGTGTTCAAGGGAAGTCTTCACCTCAAAAGTCAACCATCTAAAATATTACCAGTTTCCATACCCATGTCCCTCCATTTTCATCTACTATATCTTATTTCCTTCCCGTGACGAATTTCATGTCGATTGATGGGGGATACATCAATACCCTCCTTCGACGAGTCTTTTCCTGTTGACTTCAACAAATTATTTAGGAAATAGACTTAGGAACACATTAGTACCTTGGGACCTGAGTGCCTCAATGGTAGGCCTCCTCACATTCGGCAGTGGGTATGCATCAATGACCTCTGACCAAATGATTCTGCGAATGTTCGACTCCAGTTCATTTTTCACATTCGCTGGATTGTACTTTAAAAGTACCTTAAGAATCATCGACATCGATGGTGATTTATCTCGCACTTGTTAATGGTATACCTCAATGACCAATAATCAAGTGGTTTATGTCGTGTTCGACATCAAATCATCTATTCACATGGATAGAATCATATTGTTATAGGATCGAGACAAAGAACCTGGGTTGAGTATATATCTGCATATACACTTTACCCAAGTTGCAATGGCGATTATCTGACTGATATACATGTTTTAACATAGATCCACTCTGTATTGGTCTATGGTTATGTTCTTATCACATCGTAGCTCCACTTTGTATTCTTTCATGGCTGTGATCAAGTCAGGTCATAGAGAGATGGATCCACATTGTATCTTTGTCGGCCATCTCCTTAGTCAATATCATCATGGATCCGCAATGTATTTATTGGCGGTAGTGCTTTGAGTCATTTGTATTACGAGCATAGGTATGTCTGCCTCACGAATGGAACACACATTAACATTGTTTGACGGTTGTCTATAGCTTCTACCAGGTTCTCCAACTCCATACCCTTGCTTCAAAGAATCTACAAAGTGTTTCGGCCATCAGCATTCCTTTTATGACTTCAGACTTTGGGGCACAATCTATTACACATCAAAATTCCTCACTTCGACAATGTCGCAAGTGCCATAAGTGTCGCACTTTTGTCACAAGTGTCGTAAGTGTCGCGTTCACTTTTTCTAAGTGTCGCATCTCAAACGACAACATGAAAACACTTGCTACAACCCCTAAAACATGTTAAAAGAAGAAGCCCCATCATTTGGCAGTGGGAACAAGTGTTTTTACTGGGGAATTACTCATCTTGGTAACTTTTTGGAAGATTAATGCTCCCGTGCTCATACACAGGGAGAGTTAGCGCTGCTTGTCTATCTCAAGGGGAATGTTGCAACACTATGTTTCCCATTTTAAGGGACCACTGAGTTGGTTAAGGAAATCTTGGAAGAATTCTCACTTTCCTCTAAAGACGTTTATGGATGGATTGGGTTAGTTTGGCTCGAATCTAATTCTAGGGTTGCATATAAGGAAGATATCACAACTATTGGAGCCATATCCTCAAATAATTCCAAATATACACAAGGTAGTTGAGCCTCTCAAAGCCTATAAATGGAGGCATTCCCATAGTGAAAAAGGGGAGAAAACTAGCAAAGCATTGTTATTTTTACTGTGGACTTTTCGAGCAAGGGTTGGACGAGAAGGAGTTGGAGAGGCTACTGCAACATCATTGTAAGTTTCCTTTTGAAGTTATCATCTAATATACTTGGCCTATTTCCTTCAAGTATGTGGTTTCATGTGCTTTTTTATGTTTAATTTGATTTGCCTAGATGAATTTGTTTTGCCTAATCCATTAGAGTAGAAGGAAGTCATTTTTTTCTTGTTGTTCATTGCGGGTATTTATTTGCACCAGGAATTGGATCAAGCTTGTAGATAGGAGCATATAGGACAAACACCGTAAACAGAGTACATCCTACTTCACCTTCTCCTCTCTTTTTCGATAAGAAAAATGAGTTTATAGGAACAGTAGTGTCCAAATGATTGTTTTTGTCTTGGTATAGGGGTCAGTAATCCAAGGGAAAGTTCACCTGTCCACAGGGGAATATTTATGTAACACCAGCCCCTCGCGCAGGCCAGGCCCTGGTCTTGTGGTGCCACGAAACCTGGGCCTAGACCGCGCGAGGGGTTGCATCGATTCCCAACATCGCCCCTCATATATTAAGGGATATTAAAGTTGTGATCCCTTCAGTTACTATCCTCCTTTAATATATTACAGCAACACCCATGTCCATTCCTTCAGTTATGATCAATTGATCTAAACCAATCAATGGTTGGTTCCACTGCATTAATGTTGATTCCATCAGATATGTGTGTGTGTGTGTGGTTTTATATAACGTTTTTTATTTTATTTTTTTAATTTTTAATGAAATTTGTTAGTTTAAATTTTCTTCTTAAAATTTCAATATAAAGTTTTAGCTTAGGGAGTTTTGGTATTT
This sequence comes from Picea sitchensis, assembly GCA_010110895.2. Classification (NCBI taxonomy): domain Eukaryota; kingdom Viridiplantae; phylum Streptophyta; class Pinopsida; order Pinales; family Pinaceae; genus Picea; species Picea sitchensis. The sequence goes on along the minus strand of SNQJ01S0123286.1, from coordinate 50,293 downwards.
GTTTTTATTTTTTTTATTTTAAATCTTTTTTTTAATATTTTTTTGAATTTTGACTTGTTTT